>MJUU01072682.1:84000-100621 GCA_002080025.1 Modiolus philippinarum
TGGTACGTGATGAAAATCATAAACTAGCACAAAAGACAATAAATGACTTAATACCGAAGTTACTATGAATTTAAATTTTGCATATGCGCATTTCGACAACTTATGTCTCTTCAGTGCAGGTTAAATCTAAACGTTTGGAAGACCATAAACTCAAAGATGTAAAAAAACTGATAGAGAACAAATAACCAATATTATCTAAATGTAAACCCAAAATCAGCTAAGGACAGAGCTTTGCATGAGGGAGATACTCCTTAGTTTTCAACAAAATTTATAAAAATTTAGATATTGTAAAATTTAAAATAGAATCGGCTTTCGGGTCAGCACCGAAGTACTGACTACTGGGCTGGTGAATACCCTCGGGGACTAACAGTCCACCAGCAGTGGCATCGACCCAGTGGTAATAAATGACTTAATACCGAAGTTACTATGAATTTATATTCTCCATATGCGCATTTCGACAACTTATGTCTCTTCAGTGCAGATTAAATCTAAATGTTTGGAAGAGTGGCGAAACTGTTTTCTCCCCCATTGAATTAACAGTGTACTTTTGACTGAAAACATAAAACGGAGATTATTTGTGGGAATCTGTGTGTGACTTATAGAAATCTATTAAAGAATGTTTGAAAATAAAATAGATATATGAATAAAAAATTATTTCGCTTGAATTTGATTTCTGATAATCATGCTCCATTTGGCTTTGATATATGTCTATCAAAAAACTTATAGTATTCGCAGGTCATTTAACCCCACAAATTTTACAATTAAAAAAAATTAAAACAACGGCAGTAAAATACCAAAGGAACAAAGAGGTGATGATCACAAAAAATCGAAGTCCAAACACATGGCAAAAACGGCAACAAAGAAAAGCAAAACAAGGAAACAACGGCAGTAGAATACCGAAGGAAAAAAGGAAAGGTATTTACAAAAATTGAAGACACGACAAAAACGAGAACATAGAAAACAATGACGCTAGACAGCCACAAAGCACAGTAATAAAAAAAGCAACATTCAAAACCAATGCACTCAAGGAAATGAGACGGCCTCAACACACTGAAATAAAAAGACGACATTTAGAACTAAGGCACTCATAGTGTGAATCTCAAGAAAACTCCTATGACATGTCAAGAAAAAATAGTTTTTCGAATAATTCAATAAACCGAATATTTTTTTTAATTTCAATCGCAATGTGGATGAAAGGTAGGTTTCGGATCGAAATTTCTTTCTCAGTATTTGACAAAATGATGATTTTCATAGCGATCCTGTTAAAATATTTTAAGCCGTCTCAGCAGTTCAAAATTTAATACAAAAATGATTTACCAAGCACATATGGGATGTTGTCTCCTTGACATTTACCCCATTTCCTTTCTTTTTCATATTTACTATTCAATAAAAACAAAAGCTCTCATTTGAGAATATTATAGCTATTGGTTTTGTTACCAGTAAATATCTGAAAAAGATTTGTCCAACAACACAACTAGAGAGAGAGAGAGGGGATGCGATGCAATGCTACATCAGTTAAAAAAGTGAAAATTATTTACCAATAAATAAAGCATAAGCTCAACTTTGCACTTATTCCTGATCTACCCAAATATACCAAAAGACCTATATACTACTTCAACGGTTCAAAGTTTGGGTTTAACAAAACTCAACTCAACAAAACCTTGCATTACTCTTATTACATACAGCCTTTGATTCTTAATTTTTCATGCACAAAGGCAAAGAGATACTGAAAGTGAAATCAAAAATTATATACAACCAAAGTCATATCTGTTATAAAACGCACATGCTTTTTCAGACGATGAAACTACTTTTACAGTCTATATTGTTAAAGCAACAAAATTCCCAAATTGTATTATTTGTTTTTCATTTTATGCCGACATTACACAACAGATTTTTTTAAAGGAAGATAAGAATCAGACATTAGTAAGACCCCTGATGGAAACTGTACAGTTCCAATACTTAAACAATAAAAGTCTAAAGATACTATATACTATTCAAAACATACCAAGTTACTGTTCAGTTATTCAAATCAAAACATAAGGAAGTGTATACACAAAAAGCTGTAAACAAGCTGACTAAAAGTAAATGTAACCGAAATGAATACCAGAAATCAGTTAAGTACAGAGCTTTGCTTGATGAAAATAGTAAGAGATATAAGATAATATTTTAGATATTGCAAGTTTCCATATAAAATCAGTTGGTGATTTTTTATTTATGATTTTAGAATTTCCCCTTTCCTCGTTCTTACTTCGGTATTCGTTTGCCGATGTTTTCTAAGCCAACAACAAATTACTGACTACTGGGTTTTTAAAAACAAAATGGGGTCTGTAAGTCTCGTTCAAAAATAGAACTTCCGGGTACATAGTTTGCACCCAGAAGTTGCATTTTAAATAAAATCATATGACGTTCCACGTGTAAATTGTTGTTATTGCAGGTGTCCATTTTGATAACTCACGTCTCTTCATTGCATTTCAAAACCCTCAGTCATTTCAATTTTAGCAATTGGAACGTCATAATATTGTAACGTCATATTTTGGCGGAAAACGTTTTCAAATTGCATTTTATCGTGATTTCTCGGTGTCACGTGACGAGACTTACAGACCCTAAAGCTTTGAACTAAAATATCTGTAAATTGTTGTTATTGCAGGTGTCCATTTTGATAACTCACGTCTCTTCATTGCATTTCAAAACCCTCAGTCATTTCAATTTTAGCAATAGTGACAAATGCATATAGAAGAATTATCTTTTTTCATGGAACCAACAAAAATGTATAAGATGAATAAAAAAACTGTTGTAATAATGCGGAGAAGAAAAAGGAAACACTTACAATGGCCGAAAATTACAACCACATGCCAAAATCTGCCTGAACAAGAAAAACAATAAAATGACAACAGATAAACGTATACATCGATTGGAACTCTGGATAGCCGGACTTGGTACTGGTACAATCAAGAGTGGTAGGGTTAAAGCTATTTATTGGTACCCAAATCTCCCCTTTCACTATACAGTTTCCCTATAGTATATTAAACATGAAAATACAAAACAAATACATGTAAACTACTAACTCCGAGACCACAATCTCGGAGGAAAGAATTAGGCAAAACGTTATTTAGAAAGATAGGTCAAATCTGCCTGCTAGATCTAGGAGCCTTGTCTGCTGATAAAACACTGTCGCAGTTCGGAAGAAAAATCTAATTCAATTCTTCCCGAAGGGTTTGGAAAAGAATCTTCAAGGATTTGAGTAGACATCGGTAGTATCAGAGAGAAGGCCAGTATAAAACAAGATGAAGTACAACAATGAAAGCGTTTTTCCATTGCATAATCTTACCATGTATTTAAAGGGATTTTATTCCTTGTACATTTACTTCATATCTCTTTTTTGTTCACTGTAAAATCTTCAGGTCATTAGATTCCAAAACCAATTATACGGAATCATGCAAAATAGATGTCAATATCCCTTATTACGTAAGGAATGTAAGTTAAGACTTAGTTTTTTTCTCGATTTCTTTTTCATTTCTTGACATTTTTACATCATATCATAAAAAGAAGAATGAGAAATGCCCTTACTAAAAAGCTGTTGCGAGTCACACCATATTTAGATATGAAATGTTTATATCTTTAATTTATGAAACTTCTTAAATGTGATTCAAATTTTTGAAATCTGTAATCTTGTTGTAAACGTAAGAATGTTATTATAGGGTTACGTTCAATGAAGTCATCAAGAGTAGAACAGACGCGTGCAAATCGTACTAATAGACCATATCCGACCTATGGTATTAGGATTTACCAGACTACTTTTCAAAACGTCACAGTATAGAAAACGTCACGTCATAGAGACTAAAACGTCATGAAGTTGGTCACATGGGGCGGACACGTTTGTGACGTAGGGCGGACAAACAACAACTGGTGAATCTGAATACCAGAACTCGGATATGGTCTACTGAGATGCATGTATATACACCCCGTATGATGCAGCTACAGGAACGATGCCATCAAGAAAAGGGAATTAGTAAAAGTGAAATCAAAATCTTCACTTTTAATCATAAATTTTCAGTTTTAATTTTACAAAAGTCAATGACGATAGTTTGATCGAGGAATGAGCAGTACATGTTTTTAGAATCATTGTTTGCTTCATTAAGTTTCAGCTTGTATGGTAGATGAGGTCGGCATAGTCTAAAACTGGGGATTGTTAATATTAAGGATATTGTCGATATACCTGCTGTTATCATTGAAAGTAAAATAAATTGATCACTGTTCTGTGCAGTTCCATTTTGTTTATATAAAGTCCCGTTCGTAACAGAACAGAAAAAGATCTGCAATGTAAGGTGCACATTTTGTACATATGGGAATTCCAATGACCTGTTGGTAAATGTTGCCAAAACGAACAAAAATTTTGTCTAGCAAAAATTTCAGTAATTGGATCTTGTCATCACAATTCCAGTAACAATGATCTTTGGAAGTGAAATTAGAGAAGAAACCGCTCTTTTTATTACAACAAATGAACTGTAGACCAGAAAATTGCAAAGACCGTTTCCTAAGTGGTCCAAATTTTGATCATATCAATTTACCTGCAAGGGTTAAATAAAGTGTCGAAAAATCATAACTCTCAATAGACGAAACTGTTCTTCTTATTCATTTTAATTTATCTAAACTTCAATGGATTTTTTTCAGTTTAATAGTAATTTACACCAGACTTTTTTCACAGTACTTAATTACAAACTCTTTAATACAGGCGAATGCAGTGGTTAAATGATCGTAGAACTTAATACCGAAATTAAACTATTTTTATCAGAAATTTTTTGAGCTTAGCAACCGAGAAAATATTAGGCAATGTTTAATCTTTAGGCAGAACTTTAAGCTTTTCGGTATCGTTGCAGTATTGTTAAATGTTATTCCGTCAGAATAAGTACGTTTGGAAGTGCTAGACTGTGCCAATTCATTTTGACGGACATTAATATAGTATTTCTTTCAAATAATAAAAAAATGGTGAAGACCAACCTGAGTGTATTCCGTGTAATAGTGCTTATTCCATACAACATGTTTTACTTGACTGTTTCGATGTTGCCGACACACGTCGCACATTTTATTTAGCCGATTCTCTTAAAGAATTGTTAACAAACGTCGCTGGCGACAAAATCATTCAATTTTCAAAAGATGTTAATTTGTATAGTAAAATATAAGTATATTATCCAATTTTAAATTTCATCAAATTTGATTTATGTACCATAAATTGCCTATTATATGATTTTATCTTTTATAAATCTTTCTGAGGTTGGCGTTAAGCAACAATCAATCAAATAATAAAAACGTTGTTGGAAGCTTTGTCGACTGGTACTAAATTTTGTTGGTGAATTTGGTAAGAATGTTATATTTGTACATATGAAGCCATATTGGGATGTAGAACATTAGCTGCTCAATTGGGTAGTTCTTTTCGAAAAAGATTCACAGGTTATATTCGGTATTATTCGTATGTTTATTATACTGTATGGAATCGGGACAGTTAAAGGAGAGGTTTGGGTCCCCATAAAGCTATTCAACCTACCGCTGTTTTTTGCTACTGCCGGTACCAAGTCTGGCTGTCCCGAGATCTTATCGTTGTTCACGTTGTCTATTGTCGTATTTGTGATTTTACTTTGTAGTTCCCTGGCAGATTGTGGCAGGTAATTGTAATTTACAGCCATTGTAGATGTTTCTTGTTATCCATTTTTTTAACATTTAAAGAAAAGTAATTGAAAAAATACTTTACGAGAAGGAAATGACAGACATGTCATATAAACGGGAAAAATTTTTGCTGCAAATGAGAGGTTAATCCTTGAAACACGTTTACAGCATAACGAAATTCATTGTTGTTTTCTGCAACTTCGGTATTGTTGTATTTGAATATTTTAGTCCCGATAAATGCATGCGTTATCGCTTAAATCAACTCCTTTATTAATATACGTGTATTTTCAAAAGAGATGTATTCGTTTTTTGGGGTTTATTATTGTTTTTGTAATTGCTTTCAACATTTTTGAAGAAAAGGAGTTATATACCAAATTTCATGTGAGCTATTGCCATCGTGTTTTGTCTGCCGGTTTCATTAACTGTTTTGAGTATGTTTCCTCTGAAACTGCTTGGGCAACATACATTAAACTTGGCCTTGCTCATTGATTTTCAAGTCCGAAGATCGAACGTCATGGACTACAACTTACATATTTCTTTTAGATTGACATCTCATCAAAAAGGCCGCCAAAGTTTAACATAAGCCCCCAAAGGAAATGCATCCAAAGATCTCTGAAAATGCTTGAGCAATTGTGGTTAAATCTGAACATATTTAATAGTTCTTGGCTTATGCCCTTCAAATTTTGTCTCTCTTATGTTTTTACCTGATCCAAGATGGCCAACCGCCAGGAACATAGTTAAATATATTGGACCATATGGGAAACGCAATCAAAGATCTTTCCTATGAAACTATTCAAACAATTTGAATATGATAGTCCTTGTAATCGTCTCCTTCACAGTTTTTAATGTTAATACGTTACCAAAGATGACCGGAACGATTACGAAATAATATGGAGTTAATGAACATGAGACCATAACACATATGTTAACTCCAACTGCAATAATTTTAATGAGCTGTATGGCCATTTCGGAAATTACTTCCCCGTCAGCAGCACTAGAACCCAAACATAGGAAATCCATAATTTCAAAAAATAATTAAAATTTACAAACCCAAACGAAATCTGAATAATCAGTATATCAAATATAGCTAACAACAAAACTACGATTGAGGGAGTTAAACCTTAGATTTAGAATTTACATAAATTAAGATAAAAGTTATTGAACAAAGTGTACACGTGAGGTATTATCTCATGTACAAGTACACCATATCTAAAAAAAATATAAGAGCATCTCAAAGTTAACATACGAACCTATGAGATATGCATTTCAAAGATATTCTTATTTGAAACTAATGTTCAATCTAGAACCAAAGATATTAACAATGATGATCAGGTGGTGCTTCTTTGTTAATTTTTTGCTCACCTACTGTCAAGCGGAAATCCAAGATGGCTGCCACCGAGGATTTTAGTTTAACATAAAGCATTGTAATCAGAAACAACGGCAGTAGAAAACCGAAGGTACAAGGGAAGTGATGATTACAAAAATCGAAGTCCAAAGACATTGCAAAAAACGGCAACAGAAAACAAAGACAAAACAAGGACATGAGACAGAAATGATGCAATTGATGTACATCTACCTTTTTATATTTCATCTAGTGGATATAGATTTGATGTAACTTTAATAAAATTTAATAAATAAAAGCCAGTAGCCAGGTGATTGAAACATACTCATGTGAGACTCATGATTTCTTTACGAATAGTGCTACACAAATAAAATGCTATTTCTTCTCGGTATTATTTACTATACCTAGTATTATTTAACATTCAAACGTCTGCGGTATTTCTACTGATGATTTGTTTCTTGAAACCAAATTATTAAATGTAATGCAATGCATAAAGTTCCACCTAAAGATAACACCTTGCCTACTATGTACTGGATTCCTAAGCTTCACAAAAACCCGTACAAGCATCGTTTTATTTCGGCATCGAGTAATTGTTCTACTACTAACTTGTCCATCCATTTAACCAGTGCACTTTCTTGTATAAAGNTTGTGGAGAAGTTGATCAGACATAATAATAGCCTTAAACATACATTTTTTTAACGTTGATTTATTTTTGATTCAGTAAAAGGATTTTATCAATTTGTTTCCTCTGAGAGACAAATGATGATACATGTTCCAGACAGAATACAGATTTGATTGAGACGATTTGTCGTATACATCATATGAAAATCTAGCTTAATTCACCAAAGCTAATAGATGAAAAGGATTTTAATGTTTTGAAAAAGCATTAAAGTGACAGGAGATGTTATGTATCACCCACTTGTAATTTTTCTTGTATGTCAACGTTTTCTCAGACAACATATATACACTAAGCAAAATCACTCACTTGAATAATAATGAGCAAGCTGTAATGTTATTATCAGGAAATTTATTCCTTCCTGTGATGCCGCTTGACATGTTTTGAGATATAAACAAGATTTCTAGATTCATTCCAAAATATTTTCCTCGAAAGCAATGACAGAATGTGAAGTAAATGCACATGAGATAGTCTCTCCATACACGTGTTAGAACAAAGCAATCATTGGAGCAACACTTTTATTTTTGTTCCTTATTGCAGATACCTTTTTAAACAAAAGGGTAAGAAAAAGGCGAAAATCCATGGCAACGCAAGAGTGGTGTTATGAAAGGCTCTAAGACAGCCTGTCTCAAACCGCACAAGAACATCTCTAAAATACAAAAGCCTTAAAAAATGTCCACCCTTTTCAGTCTTCTTAAATGAACTTGATATAAAGAGATATAACAGCAGAAACATAACAATAGAATACCGAGGGAACAAAATATACAAAGATGATAAAAATCTAATTAAATTCAAAGAACATGGAACATATAAAAACACAAGAATACAAAGACTTAAGACTTGATACGTTTGCAAAAAGTACACATATACAAACATAACAAACACACAAAAAATCATTTTGTTATTACTCTGTAGTCATTCTGCCCGATTTCACCTTTTCCCAATGTTAATATAGAGCACATTATTTTTATGCCTCCATAGAGGAGGTCATAAGTGTCATGATTTTCTTTTTTTGTTCGTTCGTCCGTCTGCAACAACGGTACACACTTTTTGACAATTATTCAATGTAGACCTCGTAAATAAATAAAGGTGAAAACAAATTCGGAACAATATAAGAAGGGGGGACGAGGAAGGAAAATCAAATTCAATGAAATTATATCAGAATCACATACGATTTAAAACTCTTTTTACTTAACACTTTAATGAAGATTTGTTTTCACAGTCTATGATTTTTCAAAAGCAAGTGTTTTTGAGCTGCTACCGTTAACTACCACAATGGAAGGGAGGTTGAAGTCGCCATTTCTTTTTACAATTTTCCGGTGGTTATTGCTTTTTAGATTTCGGCTCATGACAATTCTGATCGATAATTCTGTTATTTACCTCATGCCTAATGCATTCTAGCACCAGCTATATTAAATTTTAAATTTAATGATTTTTCGCGTTTCCTCTAGTTAAACAGGTACTTGCCTTTTTGTAAATACGGGTTCTTATTTTCCGGCGACAACTTATCAAATACTGCTGAGTGAAATGCACGGAAATTTAAGCAGAATGTTGAAGTCACTCTATCGACCACAAGCCCTTAATTAAGTAGCGAATGAGTTGAGATATGCTGGTGCTGTTGGAATGTAGCCACAATGAAAAGAAACGTTGACTTTTGGAAAGATAAATGCATCGCGTCTATCATATAGCCTGCTTTGTAATCTACTTCTGTTACTAGTTTCACGTTGAAGGTCAAGGGATGGGGTTGATGTAGAAGTGTCTATCATGTCCTTAATTTCAACTGTTTTGGATAGATAACATGGAGAAAATCACAAAAGGGGTTGTTTTTTTGAACGGAAGCTTAAACTTAAGGAATTCGCTAGTTTTTATTAAATAATGAAATGATATAGAGCGAATGCACATGAGACAAAATCTCCACAAATACGTCGTTGAACCAAGCAAAGGAAAACACTTTTATTGTTGTTCTTCATCTTAAAGTCACCATGAGTTCTTCAACAATGAGTTTTGCCCATATCTCATAGACACTTTAAGACGGCCTAATGTCGAACAACGGTACATTTATGTCTTTTTATCTTTTTATCTTTGTCATCTGTTGTTTTGTAAAGTAAGTAAAGTCTTTTTATCTTTTTATCTTTGTCATCTGTTGTTTTGTACAAGTTCGACGAATCTTCAATGAATTCAGCCTCTTAAGGGAACAACCATATAATATTCTGGGGGAGGGGCATGAGGAATTTGTTAAAAAAAAATTATTTATTTTCGTCTATAAGTTGCAATTTATTTTTATTTTCAGGACTGTTGCAACAAAAAAATCTATGATTTCAACATCCCAATGGCAAAGGTATTCGTGTTAATATTTCTTTTGACAAAACACATAGATACAAACATTTTTATTATTATTTTCCTGAAAAAATTTTCAAGTATCATGACGAAGCAAATACAAAAAAAAATACTACATTATTGAAATCTGTACTATAACATTAATTGTAATATTACTTGAATCTATAATCTTATAATTAAATTACCCCTCCCAAAAAATCTGCAATACATGGTGACTAATAGATGAAGAACAACCATGAAAGCGTTGTTCAATTTGCTTAATATTACCAGAGCTTGTCGGGATTTTGTCCCATATACAGTTACTCCATATCCCTTCATTTATTCATGCGAAGAAAAGTATAAGTGGACAAATCTGTACACATGAGGTTAAAAGATAAAAGGTTAAATATATTATGGTTAAAAATCAACAAATTAGGATTATGATAAAAAAAAGTCATATAAATTAAAAACATTTCAATTTTTGACCATAAAAATATATCATCACAATAAAAAGTTACGTTGATCTTGTCAACAAAGGCTAACCCATGAAAATCGTCTGTTCTATTTCCAATTGGGTTCTTCAAAAATAAGTATGTGTTTACTTTCATTAATATATATATTTTGAAGGCCAAAGTATTAATAGCAGGCGAAAATGGTAGTGCAGTTGGTCTTTAAGGTGGAGTCAAAGTAAAATCGGTTTTCCTTATATCTCAACCAATCAATATCGACTAGATTGCTGAAGGATATTGGTCAAAGGTTTATACCATGTGGTATAGTTTTTGACTTTATATTTAATTGTGTGCTTAAATATTCCTATTATTAACTGCAAATGTATGATGTCTGACAATGCTATAAAAGGTAGTCTTCTGTATTAATGGACGAAAATGTTAAACGATGTAAAATACATGTTATTACATCTTTTTTGCAGAGTTTCTGTGTATGCTTTAAATAATTTTAGAATATAATATCAATGTTAGTGAGAACCGAACCGTCAATCCAAAATAAATAATCCAATGACAATGGCACAATAGGGAAAAACAAAGAAACACACACACACACACACACACACACACACACACACACACAAGGATGAACAACACGTACCCAATAAAAACCATGGGAGAGATCAGGTGCACCGATAGAATAAGCACTTCCTTCTTCTTAAAAGACAATAGCCGTGTTGAACATGTCGATCCGGTAGTAAAGTCAAATCTGGTGAAGAAAAATCCAATTAAGCATAAAAGGGGGAGACCTGTTATCTACTGGAGCGATGACTTCAAGTTTTTGGTAACAATCCCTTGTTTTAAGTAGCCTATTTGTGAGCAAACGGGCTCTATGACGGAAGTCATTGTATCGAACACTTGCTTTTGAATAGCGAATTAGCTGGGAGTTGTAAACTCCGTATGCAGGTGCTGTTGGGATGAAAATGGAAGTTGACTTTTGGAAAAGTGCAGTGATCGTGTTTGTCGTACAGCTTAGTTTGCAGTATACCTCTGTTGTCAATTCCGAGATGAAGATCAAGGAATAAGACCGATGTGGAGGTGTCTGTTGTATACTTAATTTTAAGCTCTTTTGATAGAACAGATGAAGAAAATCAACAAAGCGAGGGTTGTTAAGTGACAAAATATCATCTATATAACGGGAGCTAAAATTGGATGATTGGGCCAATTTTTAGCCAAGTTGCGACGAAGTTGAACTCGGCAGATGATGTCTGGGCGTCTGGGCGTCCGGGCGTCTGGGCATCAACTTTTGGTTTCCGCATGATATCTTGAGAACCAAATGTCATATCTAAATGAAACTTTGCACAGACATGAGTTATGATTAGAGGAAGATCCCTATTGATTTTGAGGTGTGTACAACAGAGGTCAAGATCAAAAATTATAAAAATAGAACAAAAATTTGACTTATTCGTTTCCACACAACATCTCCAGAACCACTTTACACATCCAAATGAAACTTGGCATAGACATGAATAATGATTAGAGGAGGAACCCTATTGATTTTGAGGTCTGTGCAACAAAGGTCAAGGTCACAACTTCTAAAAATGTAACAAAAATTCAACATTTCAATAAAGCCTAAAATCACATGTTCGGTATTATTTGATAACAAAAATAGCTAAAAAAAATTATTGTTCATACAAAAGTGGGTTTTTTTTTATATTGCTAGAACATGTAAATTCATTTTATAGTTCTAATTATGTTCACCAACACACTTTTTTGGGTGTCAATAACTTAAAAATTAGATAGAATGAAAAGTCAGAATTAAAAAAAAGGAGGTAATAAAACTAAGGTAGGTAATTCATTTAATATGAAGAAGGGTTCAATATTACTAAAAGTTTTTTTGCAATGTCCAGTAAAAATAAAATCTTAGATGTAAAAAAAAAAAACATTTGTGTATTCGGATTTTTTGTAAATTATTGATTTCAGCAATACATATTACCTGAAGTATAAGGGGAACCCCTGCTCAATTTTTTTTTTGAATAGTGGCCTCAAATGGGTTGTCATGGATAGTGGAGCTTTCAGTTGCAATGGAAACCAAACCAGAATACTGAATCTTTGAAAAAAAAGTGTTCTGCTACATATTTTCCGTCACAATATAAATTAGATTGTAAGGGGAACCCCTGCCAAATCTTTATTTTGAAAGGGGGTTTTAAATCTGATTTCAGCAATATGTATAACTTGGATTATAAGGGGAACCCCTGCCCAAATTTTTTTTGGATGGTTGTCTGCAATGGGTTGTAATGGATAGTGGAGCTGCTAGTTGCCATGGAAACCAAACCAGAACGCTGAATCTTTCAAAAAAAAAATTCTGCTTTATAATTTCAGAAATATGTATAAACTAGATTATAAGGGGAACCCCTGCCATTTTTTTGAAAGGTGGGGGGCTTGGAATGTTTTGATTTCAGCATTATGTGTGTAACCTGGATTATAAGGGGAACCCCTGCCCAATTTTTTTGAGAGGTGATCTGAAATAAGTTGCAATGGATAGTGGAGATTTTGGTTGCTATGTGTACCAAACTAGAAAACTGAAATTATTAGAAAAAAGGTATTCTGATACACACTTTCAATTTCAGCAATAATAAAATAAAAAACTAGATTTTAAGGGAGAACCCCTGCCCAAAGTTTTTTTTTTTGGAAAGGAACTTGGAATGTTTTGATTTTTAGTCAAGTTAGGACAAAGTCAGACTTCCTAAAAAGTTCTATTATAAATCTCTGATTGAAATAAAAGAATTTACATGCTGATATACAACTATTTGCCTATCCGATGATGTACTTATGAAAATAACAAATGTTCGCAACTCGGCTTTCGCACCTTTGGTGCGGTTTCTGATTTTTTATCCTTATTTTGAAGAAGCCCTTCAATGAAAAACAAGTCCTTCAAACTGGAAAATATATTGTCGATCTGTAACTCTAACATTTTAATCGCTTCTCCCTCTGTATAGTTTTTCCTCGTTCACCTATCTTACGTGGAAAACATCTATGAATTAAACCTTTCTGTCGAGATTTTAGTTGTTCATGAGGAATGTTAGTGTCAAGTGTGGAAAAGTCGAACGTTTTACTGCTGTTACAGTGTGACAATGATCTAGAGTATAAGATGTCAAATAGATCTTTGGAGTTTTTCAAAATCCACATTTCATTTACACCGCTTCTTGAAAAGCACGTATCACAGTATTTTTGAGGGCCCTCCTTAACAGCTGTTAATATGGAGATTATCAATCTAGATAGAGGTTTCGTAGAATGTTTGGAAGATCCAGCCATGTATCGTTCTTTTTATGGACATTTAGGTAATTTTTTGTACCCCCACCAAACAAAAAAACAACATTTCTTAAACGTTTCTACAACGTTTCACTTTAGTTGAAATAACGTTTCTACAAAAACGTTTTATAAACCAGTTTTTTTGGTGTTTTGTTTTGGTTTATTAAACGTTTTTCAAAACGTTTCATCAAAACCTTGTTTAACGTTAATACAACGTTTCTATAAACATTTATAGAAACATTTCAACAAGCCTTTAAAAACGTTTTTAAGTTTTCTTTTATTACTATAGAAACGTTTCAGAAGTGTTTTGTCTGCATATGTTTTTTTTCTGTTACAAAAGTTAGTAAACATCAACCAAGAACCCAATCGAAGAATATATATCCAAAGTTTAAACTTACCAAAAACCAAATAAATGTTACTGAACAGAATAGCACGTCCATAAGAATTTCTTATAGACAGTGTATCTAAATTACTGTTGTTCAAATTCAGAAGTGAATCCTTGCGCTAACATTAAATGAACGGACTTTTGTATTACACTACGTAGACCGAATTCTTCTGCCTCTATGATGGAAACATTGCCTATTTATTGTTTAGGCCCCCAAAAAATTTGTGAGTTTAGGGTAACCCGACCCAGCCTAAAATTGTATGCCTACCCTAACTTTTTTGCCTATTTTACAACAAGTACTGTTAAAGTCAGAAACGTTCCTCCATTACTACAATGTAAAAAAAATATTTAAAAAAAAAGTCCTACCTACCCTACCCTAACTTTGAAAACCATGTTACCCCAAACACACAATTTATTTTTTAGGCCTTATCTTTTCTATTTGGACTTTTATTTTTATTTTTTTTTTTGCTGTTGCCCAAGCAAAAATTAAAAAATAAAAGTAAAAGTCCAAACAGAAAAGATAAACGATAAATAGGTACCAGCAAAAATTAAAAAGTCCAAATAGAAAAGATAAACGATAAATAGGGAATATTTGCACCATAAAGGCAGAAGAATTCGGTCTATACACCACGCACTTGTGCAGTTTAGTTAGTTCTCATTACAGACATTAAAGACATCTGTAATGCTTAAGTAAATGAAAAAGGATGAAATAATAAGTATTCGAATCATACATTAACAGAGAGATAGATCATTTTCACTCCGATAAATATTGTTCCATTGTCTTGAAGTATAAAAGCATAAATAAAAAATAAAATACTTACTGGCTCCGTTCTTCCTGCATCTATATTCATGTATTGTGTGTGCGGCGGCTTAATTGGCGCCTGTGATTTGAATTTACACAAGTCATCAGTTGCTGACCTTTAACTCCTGATCTTAAACATGTGCGTCTTATAATCAAATATCAGCAGATTAAATATTTTATTATTGATGCAGATAAACATTTTTATCCTCAGACACTTATTATCCCCGCAGATTTGATATTGTAGAATCATAAAAAAAACAAAGATCAATTGATAAAAAAAAATAATAAAATGATAAGAAATTAAAAACATACCCAATTTTATTAGCTCACCTCAAAGTGAGGGGGCTTATGTGATACCCCTAGCGTCGGCGTCGGCGTCCTCGTCCGGTTAGGAAGAATGGTTAAGGTCCATTCCTGCTTAGTGACATGCCCCACATCAACTATATTGGTATGCCTGATGCACTTTGGGATGACGATTGGAATGCATGCTTCTGATGCTGTCTCTGACCTACATTTTACGCATGAGTGACTTGGTTAGGTAGAATGGTTAAAGTCCATTCCTGCTTACTGGCATGGCCCACACCAACCATATTGGTATATATGATGCATTTTGGGATAACAACAACAATGCATGCTTCGGATGCTGTCTCTGACCTACATTTTACGCATGAGCGACATGGTTAGATAGAATGGTTAAAGTCCATTCCTGCTTACTGACATGGCCCCCATCAACCATATTGGTATCTAGGATGTATTTTGTGATGACAACAACAATGCATGCTTCTGATGCTGTCTCTGACCTACATTTTACGCATGAGTGACCTGGTTAGGTAGAATGGTTAAAGTTCATTCCCACTTACTGACATGTCCCTTAGCAACCATATCAATATGTATGATGCAATTTGGGATGACAACAACAATGAATGCTTCGGATGCAGACTGTAAACTACAATTTATGCATGACTGAATCTGTTAAAAGAATGATTATAGTCCATTCCTGTTTACTGACATGTGCAACATGTGACAATGCTGCGCAACGAGGTGAGCTTAGCAGGCTGTTGCTGCTTTCTATGTTGTTTATCATGGAAAAAAAAACTATACTCGAATTTTTGGCACATCCCCGTACAAGAAAATAATGGAAGTTACGTCCTCCCCGGATATATATATGTTTCTACAATGACCAATTAAAGAATGTCTGAAAGAAATTTCAAATAAACGTTTTATCTAGGTTTTTATGAAACGTTTTCAAAATGCGTAATAAAAACATTTGATAAATCGTTGATGAAAAGTTTTAATAATGTTTAGAAAAAACGTTCCAAAGAAACCATCTAAAAACGTTTTATTAAGGTTTAACGCCACGTATCGAAAACGTTTCATTGAAACGTTAAAGAAAAATGTTGAAAAAACGTTTCTGTGACATTTTTTATTAACTAACCTTTTAAAAACATTTAAAAAACGTTTTACAAATGTTTCGTGTTTGGTGGGGGCCAGTACAAAGAGGTGAGATCTGTGAGACACATTTTTCGGTTAATTAAATTCCAAATGTTTTGGTTTGATCTGCACTGATGAGACATAAGTTGTCGAAATGCGCATATGCAGAAAATAAATTAACAGTAACTTCGGTATTTTGTTATTTATTGCCCTGTAATATCTCTTTCTTTGACAGAGTAGTAGCTGCGTGAGT
>MJUU01072682.1:106666-155811 GCA_002080025.1 Modiolus philippinarum
ATGTTGCATTATAATACATGTACAATGTATTATACATTTTATTTTTATAGAATACAGCTGAAGAACAAAATGATGAACTACCTAAGGTATGTAATGTGGTTTGTTAGTTATCTTTGCATAGATGTACATGTACAAGATTTCTGTGTCACGACTTGACTGCCTCACAAATTTGACTCATCACTACTGGTCACTAAGCAACTTGTAGTGATACTGATTCGCTCAACAGGATATAAAATATCTTGAACAAATACATGTTGTATACAATCTGTATCTATTACTATGAGACTACAGTACATAGTAATGACAATTTTATCACATAAAACAGTCATGTGATACCTTGAAACTACAAGTAATAGCTAGGACAATTTTTGTAACACAGACTAGATACATGTATTACTATAACATTACATGTAGCCTCACATAAAACAGATACATGTTTTACGATAACATTACATGTAGCAAAGGACAATTTATGTAACATAGAACAGATATGTGTATTACTATAACATTAGATGTAGCCAGGACAATTTTTGTCACATAGAACAGATATGTGTATTACGAAAACATTACATGTAGCCAAGGACAATTTTTGTCACACAGAACAGATACATATATTCCTTTAACATTACAAGGAGCCAAGGACAATTTTTGTCACATAGAACAGATAAGTATATTATGGTAACATTACATGTATTATGATAACATTACATGTATCCTAGAACAATTTTTGTCACACAGAACAGATACATGTATTGCTATAACATTGCATGTAGCCAGGACAATTTTTGTCACAAAGAACAGATACATGTATTAGGATAACATTACATGCAGCCAGGACAATTTTTATCACATAGAACAGATACGTATATTACGATAACATCACATGCAGCCAGAACAATTTTTGTCACATAGAACAGATACATATATTACGATAACATTACATGTAGCCAGGACAATTTTTGTCACAAAGAACAGATACATGTATTACGATTACATTACATGCAGCCAGGACATGTTTTGTCACATAGAACAGATACGTATATTACGATAACATTACATGCAGCCAGGACAATTTTTTTCAGATAGAACAGATACATATATTACGATAACATTACATGTAGCCGGGACAATTTTTGTCACAAAGAACAGATACATGTATTACGATAACATTACATGCAGCCAGGACAATTTTTGTCACATAGAACAGATACGTATATCACGATAACATTACATGCAGCCAGGACAATTTTTGTCACATAGAACAGATATGTGTATTACTATAACATTACATGTAGCCAATGACTATTTTTGTCACATAGAACAGATACGTATATTACGATAACATTATGTGTAGCCAGGACAATTTTTGTCGCATAGAACAGATACATGTTTTACTATAACATTACATGTATCCAAGGACAATTTTTGTCACATAGAACAGATACGTATATTACGATAACATTACATGTAGCCAGGACAAAGAACAGATACATATTTTATGAAAGGATATGGAGTAAATGAACACGAGACCATAACATATATGTTAACTCCAACTGCAATAATTTTAATTAGCTGTCAATTAAATTTAATGTATTTAATTTTAATAATTACATGTATTATTATAACATTACATGTAGCAAAGGACAATTTTTGTCACATAGAACAGATACATGTTTAACGATAACATTACATGTAGCCAGGACAATTTTTGTCACATAGAACAGATACATGTATTACTATAACATTACATGTATCTAAGGACAATTTTTGTCACATAGAACAGATACATGTATTACTATAACATTACATGTATCTAAGGACAATTTTTGTCACATAGAACAGATACGTATATTACGATAACATTACATGTAGCCAGGACAATTTTTGTCACATAGAACAGATACATATTTTTGCTATAAGTGAAGAAATAGCTAGAACAATGTTTGCCATGTAAAACAGATACATTTATTATTATAACAAAACAAGTAGCATGGAAAATTTTTGTCACATAGATCAGATATATGAATATATTTTACTACAATTCAACAAAAAGCAATAACATTTTTGTCAAGTAAAACAAAAAACATGTATTTCTAAAACCCTACAAGTAGTCAGGACAACTTGTGTCCTCAAAAAAACATACATGTAGTACTATTACACATCAGGTGACTAGGACATTTTTTTTTTCACAAATAACAGACACATGAAATACCATAACACTGGAAGTTGTAACAGATACATTTTTTGTCACATAGAATAGATGCAATGAATTACTAAAACACAGCAAGACTACAATGTCTGTGACATTTTTTCCACCTAGAACAGATACATGTATTACTATCAACAGAAAAAAATAGGACATTTTTTATAAAACAGATACAAGTACTAAAACATCAAAAGTAACCAGAACAGATACAAGTACAAATGTATGATATCATTACATTTTCCCAGGACAATTTCTGTCACATCAAACAGATACCTGTAATTTTACAACATTGCAAGTACATATAGATATGACTCTTTTTATACGACCGCAAAAATTTTGTGGTCGTATATTGGTATGGTGTTGGCGTCGTCGGCGTCCGCGTCTGTGGACAGCATAACTTTGCTTCTAGTGGACGGATCTTTATGAAATTTTAGTATGATGTATCTTGGCACACGCGTAAACAGAGGTTTTAATTTTGAGTTGATGGCCCTGCCCGTTTTAGAAAAAGGGGCCAAAAAGGGGTGAAATTGGGTGTTTTCACATTTTTTACTGTAGAATCTTTATTAATTGTTGGATTTTGATGGGGTTTATTTCAGTGTGCTCCTGAGGAAATTTCCAATCTGAAGTATGCAACAGATTTCACGTAGCATGTACCGCTCACGAGATAAATGGGGCCCAACAGGGGCAAATCTCAAAAAAATTATTTTTTTTATTTTTAGTCCGATTTTGATGCAGTTTTTTTCAATGGATTCCTTGTGAAAAATTAATATGGCTCTCAGCTATTAGATTTTTGATAACTTGTTTCCTTTCCCAGCTATGAGGGGCAGAATGGGGCCAAAATTGCGAATTTGCAGATTATGAATTTTTATTTATTATCGGATTTCGATGGGATTTTTTTCTTTGGATTCCTCTTGATCTAAGCTTTCGCATCTGGTTAACTGGAAATCACTTCCTTGTTGTAAATTCCTCCAACAACGGAACAGAACCGTAATCGGTTTTCGCGTATTTGACTTAATTATATATTGTATTCAGATGGGCTTTGTTTTATTTTATTGATATATATATATATATATATATAATTAGATTGCGCAGTTGAAGTATTTTGACAGATTTGATGTAGGATTTACTGTTTTTTTTTTTAGAAAAAAGGCCCAAAGGGGATTGTAAATGAAAAAAGAAGTTTTTTTTTAAATTTTTATGTCAAATGTCAGATTTTGATGCACATTTTTTCTGTATAATTCTTACAGCATATTCAAACAAATAAATCAAACAATTAAATTCTTTTTTCAATAAACAAGAGGCTCAAAAGGGGTCTATAGTAAAAAAAATTTTGTAATTTTAAATTATTTTGGTTTAAATAGCTAAATCAATACAAACTTGATTTTTTATAGAGACCAAAGAGGGTATCAAAAACAAAACAAAAAGAACGAATTTTGCAGGGAATTCAAATAGATTTTCATTGGGTTGCTATGAAAGGAAATGCAGTAACTTTCATTTAAAATTTACTACTTAATACATGTATTGACAGATTTAGGTCCTTACTGCACATACTTCATTGAATAATAGATGTTTTTACGAATTGATTAAAGCTCTAGGCAAAACAAATATTACTATTAATAGTAGTTTAAATGCTAGTAAATATCATGTTTTGGGTTAAGCACTTTTAAAGTAAAATATATTCCCAATATATGTCTATATAAACATGATAAAATGATTTTAAAAAATTAAAATGACTTTGCCTACCAGGCTACCTACCTACCTTCTTTGTTCAAAGAATCTAAATTCAAACAAGCATATTTTTGGCCTAAGGTTATTTACACATGACATGCATAATGAAAGTACATGGATATGGATGGAAAATAATAATCATGATAAATAAATATCTGGCAGTGGTAAAACATGACCCCCTCCCCCAAAAAGGTTTTATATATTTATTCAGAGTGCAATGTTTGTATACAACTTTTTTAGAGTTCACTGTGGTAAAACAATGGTAAAAGGAAAATATATTATTAGTAATGCACTATTTAATGCACTGTGTACAGTTAGGGCATCATGAATATCAAACCATTTACTGTCATTCTATTGAAGATTTATCTTCATGCAGTTGTTAGCAACAGGAAAAAAATATAACTTATTGTTTAGTATTGATGCATGTAATGGATCTAGGTGAGGTGTACAAAGTTTTTAATCATGTATAGTAATGGGCATTAACTCATATATATACATCATGTCAAATAATGGGAATTAATATATAAATCATGTACAGAACTGGGCATTAATATATAAATCATGTCAATTAATTGGCATTAATAGATAAATGAAGTCAAGTAATGGGCATTAATACATAAATCATATACAGTAATGGACATTAATGTATAAGCCATGCACAGTAATGGGCATTAATATATAAATCATGTAAAATAAATCAAATAATTAATGGGCATTAATTTATGTGTTCTAAATACCAACCATCAAATTATAAACAGTTAATATAATGGTCATGAAACTGACTTTGATTTGATTTAATGGTCATTAATTTGATATGTGTGTCTGTTTTAATGGTCATTACTTTTTTCTACAATAAATAATGCCCATTAACCTAATGAAAAGTGAATTTTTTCATTCAATTCAATTATTAATTAATGGTATTTTCATTATTTCATACCATGAATTTTTATTTTAATGGCATATTTTAGAAAACCATTAATTAGTTTCTCACAAACAATAATGGGTAGTTTTAATGGATTTATGACATTTAATGGCATATTAACGGTATTTTAATGGATATTTCATGGAATTTTAATAGTTTCTGTAAAGGAGATACAATTGCCAATTGTGAATTCATGAAAAAGAATCCACGACCGGAGGCGAGTGGATTGTTTATCATGAATTCACACTTGGCCATTGTTTCTCTTACTTAAACCATTGTTGGGACATTTATGTAATCAAGAGATTAAAAGGATTATCGCCTATCTAATTACTGCATTGTTATCTTCGTACTGTATATGTCTTTATGAACGAAAGTTCACTCAGTGTAAAAGAAGAATTATATGGATGAAGTTGTTGTAAAAGTCGGTTTTTAACCGATATCTAATATACTCAGATAAACTTCAATTGTGGTAAATGTATTTTTTAAAGTGAATAAAAAGGGCATTAAATTCAGTAAAAAAATGACGGTGAATAGTGTTGAACCTCTAAACCTTATCAAAGAAGAACGGAGAAGAGAAAAAAACGTAAGTTTTATCTGTATAATGAGATACTTTCTGCAAGAACACATTTTAATATTTTTAACCCCAGGGTAATACTTGCATGACGAAATTGCAGGGGAAAGAACAGAATTATTTTTGGTAGTTAAATCGAGTCACTTTTCCTATAAGAAATAAATTTTAAAAAATTAAAAAAAGGAAAGCATGATGTTCAGTTGTATATAATTATAGAACCTTTATCCCCCCTCCCCCCGCAAAGAAAGAAAATTGATAAAATGACTAATCACTGAGCTGTACGTATTTGAAACGTCTATTATATTACTTGTTGATAAAGTTCAATCATACAAAAACGTTTTCAATGGAAACAGATGAAAATAATTCATAAAAAAATTTTAAACAGTGGCAGATCCAGCGGGGTCATGTAGCACGTCCCCCTTTCACTGGTGACCTTTTTTCAAACTGAACAAAATAGGTTACAGGTTTGTTTCTTTAGTATGTTTAATAAAACAAATTATTAAAAATGACATATTCAGGGTACATTGTCTTGACTTAACAAATTAATATCCATGTTCCTGTAATTCTAATTTAGTAAATATTAAAATAAGTTGAAGAACTGTAAAATAAGACTTCGTAATTGTCAACGTTTTCATTACATTTCTCTTCCTTTCATTTGGTTACATTCAGCAATTTTTACCATTCCGGCAATTTCTGTGTCATTAGTACAGATCATACATAAAACTCTAAGATAAGGCCATAATTAGATAATTCCTAGATTCTCATCTAATTTTTTTCTCAAAATTTTGGGCGGGTGGGCGACTCTCATTTTATATTTTTATCGTTTTGTGAAAAATGCTTTAATTGTATAAGAAATGTACCAACATTTGCCCCCAAAAAATCAAAATAAAATTTGTTCAGGCATGTAAAAAAATCGGGGCTAGAGGGGATGAGATATAGGATATTTTGTTTATTATGGCCTAATGTTACTTTTTTCTAAACGGTAACGCAATAAAATAATTGAGCTAGGAATATAAAGTTCAAGTCCAATTATAACTATTCTAAAGTCCTTTTATTTCTTTGCTTCGGTCACGATCTCCTGTAATTCTTCTTTGACAAGAGAATTGCCAAAAACTTACAGTTCAAGGGGAATAACATGGGCTCTGGACTCCTAGGCTCCAACCGTTTTTTAATGTGGGGATCTGGGCTACACTACAGGGTTCCGGGCTCGAAAACAAGGGCTCCGGGCTCCACTCATAGGAATCTGGGCTGTACATACATGGGTTCCTGGCTCACAGAGAGCTTGGGATCCCGTGTTATTACCCCTGTTAATGATATTTCAAGGTTTTCCTTTGTCAAAGGCCTTTGTTTAATAATAAGCTAAGTGGTACAGAAAAATATAAATTCGTGAAAAAAGGTGTACAAGCCGGATATTCATTTAATTTTCCTTCTACCAAATGCATATATTCTTGAAGAAATAGATCATCTCAGCACAGCTGGTAAAGCCCTTGTCTATTACTGTGCTTTTCACATCAGTTGGATGCAGAATTTTGTATAAATTTTGAACTAACACTGATAACTGGAGGGAACTCGTAAAAGATTATAAGATTTTTTTTTGATGTTGTGAAGAAAAGACCGAAATTAAAAAGAACATTTCCGCGTATTTATCAGATTTATATTTTGAATCTAGTTGTACTTGAAGGAAATATAAATTACCATGTTGCCAGCTTCTACAACATGTACAATATATACATTACTGATGTTAGTTTAAACGACCCAGTAAAGCACGGAACATTGGATTTTCAGGGGCGGGACTGGGATTTCTGGCCCCGGACTATGCTAAGAAAATCATCGACACAAGCACCTTGGTTAAAAAATAGCCCTCGCGCTGTTCATTAGAAAAAAAATCGCCCAACAAGCAACAAATTCCCTAGCATGCGGTACAAAACGTTTCCCAACTCGGGTGAAAATCCCAGCAACCCCCCCCCCCCCCTTCCGAAAATCAAAAAGATCCGTGCCAAACGAATGTATTTCAACACTCGATGCGAACTAAACTATTTCGCTTGATCGGACAATCAGTTCGCAGTAAAATGTATTAACATACATTTCCCTCGGGACGTTTTTAAACTTTAAATTGGAGAAACAATAGAGGGTAAGCCGTGGGTTCTTTAAGAAGAATCCACAGTTAATACAAAAGATGACGTCACAACAATGGTTTAATCTGCAGTAGTGTATTGTACTAGTTCTTGAAAGAATTTTGTATATCGGAACACTATCATACTTTCAAATTTTGGCATCAATTGTTTTGTAATTTCCAAATGATATTCTGACCGTTTTGTTTACAATTTTCTTAACAATAACTCAATGAGCGCCCAGTGGTCGTTTATATGTTGTCAAAATTGCATAGTGCGCCAGTAAAAAGATAAAAATCCACAAAAAGTCCAAATTAAAAACAATAAAAATATCGAAAGGGAACAGAAGGTCAAGTGCGCAACACCTCGGCCGGGGGTAAACTGGGGCAACCGGGAGGAAAATCGAAAAAAGTTGTTTCAAAAACCAGAGAAAGCTTCCAACTGTTTGATTAGTATTTTCTATACGTTGTGACTGCCTTCTATGAGTCTTATCAGGCAACGACAGAAAGCAAGTTTAAGTAAGTAAGAAACGAACCGTCAATCTAAAACGAATAATCCAAGGACAATGGCAACATCGGAAAAACAAAGAAACAGACATAAAATGAAAATGGTACATGGAAGAAAAATTAAGACATGTATACAAACAAATATGAACAACACGGGCCCAATAAAAAAAACGATGAGATAAAGTGCACCGGTCGAGTATGAAGCTCCTGCTTCTTATAAGACACCCGCCGTTATGAACATGTCAAATCCGGTGTCAGTTTAAATCCAGTAAAGGAAGCAACAATTATGTATTAAAGCGTACTTTCTTTCCGGCGTGCAGAATTTCCGGGTATATAATCAACCTATTGTATTTCTACCTTGATATTTATTCCGTCACGGTCAGTACTCCATTGTGATTGGTCAATTAGATGCTGTGGATATTCTACTACCCTAGTGCATTTTATCCAAAAGGAAGAAATACACTGCCGGAAGGAATCCACTGTTACAATTATGCTGGTAAAGGGAGAGATCTGTTGTCATCTGGTAAACAGATATTCGATAGCGGTCCACAAGATGGTGATGTCGACCATGAAATTTCTAGAGGGATGACTTCAAGTATTGCGTAGCATACCCTTGTTTAAGTAGCTTATTTGTGAGCAACTGGGCTCTATCAAGTAAGTCACTGTATCAAACACAGGCCCTTGAATATCGAATGAGCTGGGAGATGTTCACTCCGGATGCCCGCGCTGTTTGGATGTTGCTTCAAATGTACAAAAAAAACTGAAATTGACTATTGGCTTAGTTTGAAGTCAAGCTCTGTTGTCAATTTAAAGATGAAGGTCAAGGAATGAGTCCGATGTTGAAATGTCTGTAATATCCTTAATTTCTTTTGGATAGATCAAATGAAGAAAAATTGCCAAAGCGAGGGTTGTTTTGTAACAAAATATCATCCATATAACGGACGCTAAATTTGAATGATTGGGCCAGTTTTTTTTATCTTTGAAGAAGCCTTTGGATGAATTCAGCCTCATACAAATTGAGAACCGATCGGCTTGAAGAGGTGCACAGTTTGTGCCCATTGGAATTCTGATAGTCTGCTAAAAAACAAGTCATTCAAATTAGACAAGTTGTCAATTAACGTTTTATTTGGAAGCCATTTTGCATCCATTGGTAACCAGAAACATTGGTGTATCATCAAACGACAATTAGCAAAGAATTCCGCTTAAACCGTTGCTAGGGGCCGTCTTGAACTTATAATGAGGTGTGGGAAACATAATTATTGAAGGCCTTATTGTGACTCAAAATGGAGAACACCAATACAAACGTTGTTCCATTGCTTTCTTTTATCATTTGTTTGAGGAGACTCTCGCATTTACTCCATTTGCTTCTATCATTAGTATATAGAAAAAAGAAGGGAAACGGTGAATGTGTCAAAGAGACAACGACCCAAATGGCAGGTCGGAGTCGGCCCCTAAATAAAGAGTAGTCAAGTTCAGCGAAATAAACATCATCCTAGACTCCTATAGACATAAAGAAAACTAACTAGAAAACAAACAAGACACACAAAGGTTTTATAAATTTCCTGACTTAGGACAGGAGCAAACCTGCTGCGAAGGGGGTTAAACTAGTTTTATTGCGCCCAAACCTTCCCCCTATAGCCACTGTGATAAAAAAAGCAATCGTAACAGCAATAAAATTCACCTGGTAACAGGACTGAGTCAATTGTGAAAGAACTATATATACGGACATTAACATGAAATCACAAGAGACTACTAGCAGTTAACTGACATGCCAGCTCCAGACCCAATACTAACTGACAAATTAAGTTATGTACCCTCAGTAAACAGCTTCCACCAAGATCTCTTCCTGTGAGAAGTCTAGCGTTTAGACTTCATGCCTATACCGGAATACATAACCCGTGTCCATGCAATACAGATTTTAGAAATTTAGGATGTGTTTAGTGAAAATGCAAAGACCCTATCAAAAATCAATGTTAATACCAAAGAAGGCCATACGTAATGACTTGACGACAATACCGTAATTATAACCCTTATGAATTAGACGATTTAAAGGTTTTATAAGTTTGTTTAATTTTAATATTTTACGAAAAGATATGGAGTAAATGAACATGAGACCATAACACATATGTTAACTCCAACTGCAATAATTTTAATGAGCTGTATGACCATTTCGGAAATTTATTCCTCATCAGCAGCACTAGAACCAAAACAAAGGAAATCCATAATTTAGAAAAAATGTTAAAATCGGAAAACCAAACGAAATCCGAATAATCAGTAATATCAAATATAGCTAAGGACAAAACTACGATGGTGGGAGTTAATCCTTCGGTTTTAGAAGTATCTTTTACTCTTATATAAAACATTACCGTTAAATAAGGGATGTGAAATACCAGCCTTGATTAGTGTTTACAGGTTGCATTGTATTTATGAACTAAGTCTTTATATGCATGATAAAAGATAGTAAAGATGTTAACTAGTTTATGATAACGAAAACCTTGATGTAATAGTTTTTCAGTTATGAAAAGATTCCGTTCATTAAAATCGCAAACGTTATTACATACTCGAGCAAATCGAACAAGTTGAGATATGTAAACACAATATGATGGCGCTTATGGAACATCGCCATGCAGAAATGGATAATTAATTATGGGAAAAGATAAATCGTCCCTTTTATCATAAATTTTAGTATCTAATTTACCATTTGTTTAATCAAAATTGATGTCTAAGAACGGACAATGATGATTATTAGAATTTGCTTTATTCAAAGTAAGTTCTTTAGGGTAGATGTCCTTATAATACATATTGAAGTCGTCATTATTTAAAGTTAAGATATCATCCAGATATCGGAAAGTGTTGTTTAACTTTTCAATTAAATGCTGTTTAGATGGGCCTTTGCTGATGTTAGTCATAAACTGAGATTCCTACCAGTACAAAAAGAAGTCCGCTATAAGTGGTGCACATTTGGTACCCATAGGAATTCCTATGACCTGGCGATAATGAATATATTGCAAGTAAAAATTCAAGTGCTGAAATCACACGTAAATCGGAAAATGTAATTTATTTGATTACGTGTGCAATATGTCAACAACAATGTATCGGTGAAACAAAGAACTCACTAAATCTCCGCATTAATCTACACAGTAATCGCATACAGAAAAAAAAATTAACACAGGCTACAGCTGTCCATTTCAACAGCATGGGACATAGCTGGACAGACATGCAAGTTGTCGCCATTGGCCAAAATAAATCTTGGCATGAGACAAAGCGACAAGCAAAAGAACATTTCTGGATGCAAAAAATCAAATCCAGCTTGAATATTAAGACTTGATTTCTTTAGAGATGGTTGAAATTCTGTAACACACTGAAATTTGTTATATTTTTAAAAACACCATTTCTAATTACAGATATANATTTACTTCAATTATTGATTTTGTTAAATATTTTTACCGATGTACAGTTAACCAAAAATTGTTTTCCCATTTTCCCTCCGGGCATTCATCTCGTATTACATTTGTGTTAACCAGCGTCAAGAATGTAGTTCGAGTTCGTTTAGATTTTATCTTGTACATAGTTTTTGTTTGATTTTATTTTTGTTTTATTGCGTTTTGATAAAGACACGGATAGTTGTCGAAATATCAACTGAATTAATTGTGTACTGTACACTTT
The DNA here is from genome assembly GCA_002080025.1 of Modiolus philippinarum. Taxonomy (NCBI): domain Eukaryota; kingdom Metazoa; phylum Mollusca; class Bivalvia; order Mytilida; family Modiolidae; genus Modiolus; species Modiolus philippinarum. The sequence goes on from MJUU01072682.1 coordinate 118,377, forward strand.
CGTGAAAAATAAACAAATAGAAAATGCACTATAGTCTCTATGAAAACTATTCCACAGTATAAATTGCACAAAACATATAAAAATTCCTCATAACGTTCCTACCGGTTTCACCCTTGCGGGGATATTCAAGGCTAACGTTACTAAGTTTCTCACAACGTCACAGATATGCTAGTAACATGAACGACAACTAGCGTTCATAATAACGATATGTTCTATGTATATCGAACAAAAATAAATAAATACGTAAAAATAATTAATATTAAGCATTTAACAAAGGTTTGTATTTGTATATAAATAGTGCTTCCTTATTCTCCCTTTGCTGTTGTGTAGTTTCGTTCGTGAATTTGTACAATGGGAAGATATAAAATTGCGGTTGAAGGGAACGTGCACATTCGCTGATATGTCCGCTAGGTGGTATCATTCTTGTTGCAGGATCCCTAATTTGTTGGCGATGCAATGTCATGCGTTTTCGAATACTAAGGCTCGTTTGACCAATATAATTTACTCCACAGCCACGACAAGTTATCACATAAATAAGATTGGACGACGCGCATGTCATGGAGTCTTTTTCATGTTACTAGCATATCTGTGACGTTGTGAAACTCTTAGTAACGTTAGCCATGAATATCCCCGCAAGGGTGAAACCGGTAGGAACGTTATGAGGAATTTTTATATGTTTTGTGCAATTTATACTGTGGAATAGTTTTCATAAAGACTATAGTGCATTTTCTATTTGTTTATTTTTCCTATATTCATACTTGTGTGGACTTTTCTAACATTTTCTTTATATATATATATGCTGCTTACGTAATACCACATTTAAATATTAAATGTTAATATCCCTTATAAAACTTCTTAAATGTGTTTAACAAATTATTAAACATGTAACTTGTTGTAAAGGTCTCGATGTGATAGTAATGTTCGTCAAGAGAAGAACAGAAGCGTGCGAATCGTACTAGTTTATACACTCTGTATGATGTAGCTACAGGAACGTGGCTGTCGTGATAAGGGAATTAGTAACAGTGAAATCAAAATTATCCCTCTCATCATAAATTTTAGTCTTAATTTATCGGAGTCAACGATGATAGTAAGATCGAGAAATATGTACTTTTAAGTACCATTGTTTGCTTATTTAGTGTAAGTTCATGTATGTAAGTGAGGTAACTTAGTAAGGATATTGTCGCTATACTTGCTGTTATTATTGAAAATTAAATTAAGTTGATCACTGTTCTGTATGGTTTCAGTTTGTACTTTGTTCATAATGTCCCGTTCGAAACAAAACAGAAAATGATCTGCAATGAAAGGTACACAGTTTGAAGCCATTGGAATTCTAATGACCTGTCGATAAACGATGTTGCCAAAACAAACAAAAATAATGTCTAGCAAAAGATTCAGTAGCTTAATTGTGCGACAGGACAATCCTTGTTGTGAATGTATATCAATAGGTTACAATCTACTGTTTTCTCTAGGTTGATTCGTCTCCAATTTTGTCTCTTTAATGAAGATTATTTATGCAGATTTTGAGAATCGAAAATATAATTTATGAAGGAAACAACACAAAGGGCCTTAAAATAACGCTTTATCAAATAAATATAAATACAATATTTTGCACGAAGTATTTTCATTGTTATTAGATCTTGTTTGCATCTTTGAGTGTTTTTAGTGGCTGAATTTCTTCTAATTGATCAAATTCATGAAGAGTTCCTGGTGCCATTATTATTTCAAACAAATTACGAGATGTTATTTTCGAGTTTCTCTTTATTGACCCTGCTAGTCATTTGGAAGCAATTAATTTGTTTGGCAACAAAAAAGCACGAGATCTTGACCGACATTTTTTTTCGAATTTAATTTATCTGCCAGTGGCATTTGTTAGACGTATATTAAGTTAGCTGATTGACTTCCACCGAAATAGAGTCATTGACGGAATTAGTAAATTTGCATAATTCAATAAAGTTTCAAATTATTACTTTTTGGAATTTAATTCGCGACATGATGGAACAAAATTTGTTATGCTTGGTAATAAGTATACTATGAAAATAAATTTAAAATTAAATTTTCCTCGAATGTCGAATTAAATTATCAATTTAACATCGAACATATATTGCTAAAGATGTAATAAGCATTGAATTCCGAGATTGACACTCGCATGTTTTAAGAAGTTATAACACTTAAGAAAACAAGTTTATGTAACATGAGTGACATATTTGATGCAGTTGCACGAACTAAATTGCAAGTTATTATCTTTGGATGACTGTTATTAAATCACTTCTCATGCCATATGTAATTGTATTATGCGAAGTTTCTGTTTTCGGCATGTAATTAATTGACTTCTTAATTCCTGAAGAGAGTGAAAGTCATGCCTTCCTATTTTATAGATGATTAGTTTGTTTGTAAAATGATAAAACTGCATACGGTCTGTTATTTCTTTTTTAAATATATTGTTATAAAGATCACGCCTTTTTTGCTTCAAAAACTGTTTTGTTTGTATTACCTTTCCTAGATGGAGTAAACTGCCACATATACAAAGTACATGTGTTTCGAATTGTTCTTGTGTATGGTGCTTATGTTTCGCAGCTGCTATGATATGCTGAAAGGGTAATGTCCTCATTGAAAAACTTAAAAAAAAACATATGCTTATTACTAACCAGAAAACTACTCCTAAGAAATTAACCCTTAAATTACAATGTAGATTCTATCAACGAGTTGGTTGACCAGCAATATGTAACAATTGAGTCGTTAACTATAGGGCTTAACCTTTTCCTGGACATGATTTCCCTTTGGTCATATACTTTTGGGCCATAAACATGGAATATTTTTTTTAGAATAACTGAGATATTTAAGGGCTGTTTGTTTTTTTTTAATCAAATTATCCCATAAAAATCGCTGTATTTATTATTTTAATCATTTTTATACACGATGGGTTTCGAAAATTGCATTTTTGGGAAATACAGAACATGTATTTGTACACCCAATATTTGATTTTAAAAATGTCCCAAAAAGAATGTGTCAGAACGGGTTGAAGGAGTGGTCTGCGAGAGTCGTAGAATCAGAGACTATTGTACTTCACATTTAGAAAACAATGTTTTAAGCAAAATATTATACTTTCATCCACACACTTTTGAGAATAATGCTTCCATACTTCAGATTTTGGCCCAGAAAATACGAATATTCCATATTCATTACCAAGTGTATATTATTCTCACATGACGAGTAATGCATGCATATGTGCTAGGGGCCGTCTTGAACTTACTATGAGGTATAAGTGCAGCTCATTGTTGAAGGCCTAATGGTAACTTCAAGATGAAGAACAACAACAAAAGCGTTGTTCCATTGCGTGTTTTTCCCATGTATTTGTACTTACTCCATATCCTTTCTTTCACCATAAAAAAGATACTTACCCTATCGATGCTCCAGCTCTCCCCCGGGGATCTCCCTCCTGTAGGAATTCATGTGATCATGTCAATTAGTTTCTAATGGTTGGATCTTTGTCATTTATTATTGGGGTCGAATTTCGGAATACGAAGATCCCTTGTAGTTGTAAAAAAAGGAGTTGCGTAATCATTAGGCATGTGATCAAATATGGTATTTGTCCTTGTTACGTTGTAAAGAAAGAGTTGTGAAATCATTAAGCATGTGATCAAATATGGTATTTGTCCTTGTTACGTTGTAAAGAAAGAGTTGTGTAATCATTAAGCATGTGATCAAATATTGTATTTGTCCTTGTTACGCTGTAAAGAAAGAGTTGTGTAATCATTAAGCATGTGATAAAATATTGTATTTGTCATTGTTACGCTGTAAAGAAAGAGTTGTGTAATCATTAAGCATGGGATCAAATATGGTATTTGTTCTTGTAACGTTGTAAAGAAAGAGTTGTGTAATCATTAAGCATGTGATCAAATATGGTATTTGTCCTTGATACGTTGTAAAGAAAGTACATTGAGCGTCTGGTGAAATATGGTTTTAAACTAAAACAGAAATTTCACGCGCCAGTCATCTGGAAATATATTTTTGAACTTTTTATCTTTTGAAACTATAGATCTGACCTTGACCTTGGGTGGAGATAAAGATAAGAAAGAAATGACGTATTGGTCTTTATTTTCGTCTTCGTTAGTGATAATTGTGGTGTTGATTTGTCATTATTAAGGAGATTTGCAAAAGGTTAAAAAGATTTACCGTCCCTGATGCTGTTTGAGTGCTGCATAGCCACACGTACATGTACGTGTGCCTTGCGCTTTACATTGGTCTTGTCTAAGCGTAAGAGGATGACATTACTTGTTCAAAACAGATCTTCAAAAGTAATGTTTGCCTCGGAGTCACTGACAGTGTGACATAATGTGCTTTGCAGGATATGCTGAATCTTCCGAAACACCTTTTGTCATTCGGTTTTTATTTACTTTTCACTCTTTAATTAATAATTTATGCAATTTAATGCACATCAATAATTTTTGTGTGTTTTCCTCTGTTTAATGAGGTCTTAAAAATGAGAAAACGAAAAATGTTTATCCTCTATGAATATGTCCAGACTATTATCTGCATGCAACCATGCAGAGTTTGCATTCATTACCCAAAATATATTGTTGGAGTTCTTGGTGCTTTACTTAAATGATGTTTGTGTAGGGTTCACGTCTAGCATAGTGAACAGCTTATGCTTACCATGACCATACTAGTGGCATTTGTTGGGTCCGAAATATAGTGCTCTTTTAAGCGATGTGTTTATGCATTACTTGTAACATCCATGGACCAAAATATGCTAACAATGATGATACTTCTTTCTCTTTGAGGTTGAAATCATACCGAATAAAAATCATTATAATATTCATATAAAGTCTTGGTTTTTTTTTTTTTTTTTTCGTTCTTTCTTTTTCTCAATAACGCGATCTGTGTTGCATGTTTTCCTTTTGCATCTATGTGTGTGTTATTCATCAATCTTTCAAAAAAGTAATAGATTTAACAAACTTTATGGTTTGTTTTGTTAAATTTTAATCTAGTGGACAGGGAGATGAATGCCCTCTCCGCAAGTCACTGTCCTTCCTATTAACGTTTACATTGGAAAAAAATATCCGATTTATTTACATTATTATATGAGAGACCAAATAAATTGGAAGTTATCTGATTTCCAGATCAATTAAGGGAAACACAAAGCAATTATTGTTTCACTACCGGTTTCTTATTGATATATATATATCTTCATTTCCTATTAGGAAGGCATGTCAATCCATGTATAATTAAAGTAGTTCCTTTTTAAATCAATTTGTTCTTGCAGTACATTAGGAAATATGCATTCGATGTCTTTATTTGACAGGAAGATATAAGATTAGGTTACTGGGAGAGTATGGCCTAACTAATTCATCACATGACGTAATTTGTGTAGTAAAACATGGGACAAAAGACATAAACACAAATGAACTGAACATGATAAAAATATCACCCTAATTTTCGATTTTAAACTTATTTCATTCATTATAGAAAAGTATTGGGTAACATGCAAAGCCTATACAAGCCCTCTCCCAATATCACCCTAATGATAAAAGGTCCTGCATAACATAATATTTCGGACTTTTCTTTCTACAATGAGGGCAGAAACAAAAGCATAGAACAGAAATGTCAAGACGAAAATCTAAGGGGCAAAAAACACACAACATGTGCAATATCAACGGAAATATTATCAACTGCAGAATTTAATGAGGTTTATCTAATTTTTAAGATAAACCAATTTAATAAAAGAGATATAATTTGACTATTTGAACCCCTCTGGAAATTATTTTTCGTTGTCCGGTTTAATCCCGTGCATTATTAATTTTCCAGCGAGAAGCTGCCATTGTAAATTTTTTGATAGTCAAAACCTAATCCAAACCATCAGACCAGAAAAAGGTCATGAAACCAGCCAAAAGACAACGTAATCCACCCAACAAGGATTATTCGAAGCTAGCCAAAAAGTCAAAGAACAGCACGAATTCCGCAAGCAGGAAAGGACAGCTCAGTTCAACGCAAACCAGCGTTCCAAGGCCGACCCCTGCAGCCAGTGGTCGAGTTCCCGATCATATAAGAAACAATTTGACAAGCACTTCAACAGCTGCATCTGACAACAGTCAACAGGGACCAATTGTATCCCGTTTAGATGTCCACTCTGCAACTCCAGTAAGGAGTCCATCATCGGTTTTATCTATCGCCCATGAGCCAGTCATTAATATTGTATCAAATTTAGATCAGAGACAAAATCCTCAGTCATCTCAACGAGAGGCAACCAATATTCAGAGACGGGAGCAAGACCATTATTTACACACAGACAATTCAAATGTGGCAAGCACCATTCGAGCAACAAATCCTGTGGCACAGGGACAACAACATAGCAATAATGAAGTTCCGGAAATTATGCCCAGATGCCGAGGAAAACTCCCTGTGCGATCCCGTCCCACCTTTGGAACATCTAAACGAAGAAGTCAACATGTTAATAGATTGTTCCATGTCAGAAAGTACTTGGAAAACTTATAAAACAGCAGTCAATTGTTTCGACAATTTCCGGACTTCTTACAGTCTTAGCAACACATGGCCCGTTCCGATAAATGAGTTAGCACAGTTTATAGCATATTTGTCTGTTAACAAAATGTCATTTTCAACAGTAACAACCTATTTATCTGGGTTAAGCTACGCACATAAGATTCGTGCTTTAACCGATAACACTAAATCTTTCATCATTGGTAAAATGTTAGAAGGCTTTCGTCGACAGAATCCCAAAACTCCAGACATTAGATTTCCCATATCTTTTGATTTACTTAAAACTTAATTGGCTCTTTAAAATGGATTTGTAATTCTGACTACGAAACGTACATGTTCTCATCTGCTTTCTCACTTGCTTGTTTTGCTATGCTGCGTGTCAGTGAGCTAGCCGTCGCCAGTCAGAATATTGGAAACGATCATGCATTAAATTTTAATGATGTTACATTTGCTGAAATTAATGGCCAAACCGAAATGCACTTAAAAATCAGGAGTTCCAAGACAGACCAAAAATGTCACTCGGTTACACTTATTCTGCAAAAACAATCGGACCCGGTAGTGTGTCCGATTCATCTGTTACAGTCCTTTACTCGTTTACGTTTCTCGGGCCTCCACGGATCTAACAAATTATATGTTCATTTCAACGGGCAGGCCTTTTCAAAGTACCAATTTTGTTCTGTTCTCCAGAAAAGTTTGCGTTTTTGTGAAATTCCTCATCACATTCGCTCGCACTCATTTAGAATAGGGAGAGCCACGGACTTGGCGATAAATGGGGTAGACAAGCATACTATAAAGCAAAACGGACGTTGGAAATCTTCCACCTACTTAAGATATATTCGGCTTTGAGTTCAAATATTTTAGTTTTGTTTGTTTTCTTGTTTCTATTTAATCAAATTGCACCTTTAACCCTACACACTTGCTCATTTTAGGTCATCAAAATATATGGTTATTTGGATCATCCGTTATATACTGGGCCCAAAGGCGTGCAGAATCTCGATTAGGGGGACGACATCTCGGTCTCCAAAGCAGAGGAGCATCCCTTAGATGGTTTGGGAAGAGAGGCATGGTATGGAACGAGTTGTCGGCCACAGTTTCACGAGCTATTAGAGATTTGCCTCCCCCTTCAATAGTTTTAATACACCTCGGATCTAATGATATAGGCTCAATCAAATTAATAAATTTGATTGAAGATATGAAAACTGACATTTTACGCTTAAAACTACTTCTACCGCATTGTCGAATTATTTGGAGTGAATTACTCATGAGAAGATACTGGCATAATGCTGACAAGGGCAAATCTCTTGAAAAAGTTCGCAAGAGAGTAAATTGTGCTTTGAAGAATTTTGCTCTATCTGAAGGGCTTAGTGAAATCAGACACCCGAACATTAGGGCCAAGGAAAAAACTCTTTTCAGGTTTGACGGGGTCCATCTATCAGATATAGGTAATTATATTTTCCTCAACAACATTCAAGCTGGACTAGAAACCTTTCTGTCATCCAAGGATGGGGGGTTCCAGTGAGCTTGTATTGACAAGCTCATTTGGCCGGATCTGGCAAGATAAGGGGCACGATCCTTCCCATAATTGTACGTCGGGTCATATTATCTTGTCACTTTCCTGTGCTTTACCACAGGAAGTTGGTTTCCACCATGAGTGGCCGGTTCTATTCTGATCACCAGTTTGAACTTAACCTGTGGGCTTACATATTTGTTATTTAAATTCAACTACATTATATAATTTTTTCACTCCCATGAAATGTTGTAATCATGGGGTGATGTGAATATGGGTCGGCGTATTTGGAATTCGTGTCCCTCGTTCTCTCGAGATCTATTGTAGATTAGACCTTGAGGAATGTGAGCATCCATTGCCTACCAATGGTGCACAGACTTGTCCATTTTTAGTTTTCGGCATTCTGTTTCCTATCTTGCCAGATCTTTACTTTGTCAGTGAACTGTGGCCATATTTATGCACTTAATATTTTCGTTCGTTTATTTTAAGTCTTATAGAATATTTGATTAATGAGGTTTATCTAATTTTTAAGATAAACCAATTTAATAAAAGAGATATAATTTGACTATTTGAACCCCTCCGGAAATTATTTTTCGTTGTCCGGATTTAATCCGGTGCATTATTAATTTTCCAGCGATAATTTTTTGATAGTCAAAACCCCGTCCAACCTCCCCCTACACCTTCCAACAATTTCTGCTGCTGTTTTATAATTTTTCAGGTCAATTCAGACCACACAGGACTTGCAGGAGTTTAAATTTGTCCACAGGAATTGAAATCTGCAGTGTGAAGCTTGACACAGTCTAGATCTACATGGACTACGTAACTTGTAAATATTTTGTGCTATTCGATAATTAACATATTGATAGAGACTACGTAACTTTCATGATCATGTAGATTATGTGTGTTTTCTGATAACTACCATTAAGTTTAAATTGCAGTGATGTAACAGGCTACAACGTAACTGGTAAATATTTTGTGCTATTCGATAAATAATCATCTTGAAACAGACTACGTACAAAATGTAACTTTCATGATCATGTAGATTATGTGTGTTTTTGATAACTACCATTAAGCTCGAACTGCAGTGATGTAAAGTTTTACATTTGTTAGTATGTGGTTTAAATGAACTCAAAAGATTTTGAAGCAACTAGTGCATCTTTCATAAGCCTAGCACATCCATTTCATATTTTATTACACTGCTGCATGCTTTTATTTCCGGTAATGGTACCAATTAAGTTTATCACGGTATGATTAAATTCTGATTCCGTGTAATGTGAATCAGTGAATTGTAGTAAGTATCAGCGCATGATGAGCAGACAGATGCAGACGAAACGTTTTCTTTTGTTTTAAAAACCTGCAAATATATTTTGTAGAACAAAATGGACAAAAAAAAATAACTAAAAGTTGAGTTTTCACATGTCCGACATATTTGACGTAGTCAAAATTAACGACAAAAGAGCATTAGGATAGAGAATTTACATATGTTAGTTCATATTACTCATTGGCAAGAAGGTCATTTAAATGAAGATTTTACATATCTTACAGATTTGTGAATATTTAGCCAACTAAATTATTAAAACAGAGAATGTACATACCCGATCCAAGTGGTTAATGTAAAACGGTGGATAACATGAAACATCTACAATGGCTGAAAATTACAATCATATGCCACAATCTGCCATGGAACCACACAAGGAAAACACAATTAAGACAAAAGACAGACGTACACAAAGATAGGAACTCGGGACAGCCGGGATTTGGTACCGGCACTAGCAAAAACCAGTGGTAGGGATAAACCGGTTTATGGGTACCGTAAACCTCCCCTTTATCTGTCCCGTTCTCCTATAATTCCATATTACTCAAATAGAACAATAAAGCAGTGATTTTCAAATGTTTTGCTTTGATCTGCACTGAAGAGACATATAAATGTAAGTTGTCGAAATGCGCATATGCAGGAACTAAATTCACAGTAAGTTCGGTATTTTGTTACCACATACCCTACACATTTGATATATTCCATATTACCCAACTAGAACATTAAATTCAGAATGTACCTACCCAACACCAATGGTAAAGTCCATATAACCAATATAGTACCGTAAAAATAGTAGAGATTTTTATATATCCCGTACATGTGATATAGTCCATATTATCCAACAAGAACCTTACAGCAGATAATTTACATACCCGACATAACTGATTTAGTCTATTTTACAAAATAAAACATTAAACCACCGAACTTACAAACCCGATACATTTGATGGTGTCCATGTTACCCAAATAGAACACCAAAATAGATAATTTACGCGTAATACAAATATGGTTAAGTCCATATTATCAAATTAGAAAAATCTTCGAAAAGTCAGACATATCTGATGAGTAGTCAGAAGATGCCATGTACAAATGTATGCCCTTTCGGAAGAGACTATGGAAAACTTTACCACTTGACCACATTTATAGCGACCACACGATGTATATCATGAGACATCAACTTATATTGTTCACCGTGTACAAGTGATTTGCTACAATGTATAATTTTCAAGTTTCTTAATACAGCAAACGAATAAAGAGGCAAAAAGGGAAAGGAGGAATTCTAAAATCAAACCCAAAAAAAAATGGTTATTCATTTTAACAAAGATATAGACAACCCTCAGAAATGCGTTTCGATTGCCACTGGAAATTAAAAAGCTGAAATGGGTAGAGGCAGGATATTTGGTTTTCCAAACGCTCTCCGGTAAGTCTGTTTTTGTATCGAGAAATATAGAAAGCGCATTTAATCGCCGTAGTACGTGCAGTTTCTGCCAACAATTTGCCTACAATGGTTTGAAGGATTTCCATATCACATGTATAACCTAACTACCTTATATAGACAAGGTATTCCACCATCAAATGGACTTGCTCGGCAGCTCTGTAGGCGTAATCCCTTTAAAGTTAAGTGCCGTGTGTAAAAGTATAATTTTATTCGGTAGCAGTTTTATTTATATCTGAAACGTCATGTTTTTAAGGCTGTTAACAGGGTGCTTTAGCTTTGTAGCGTTCTCGTTCTTTTTTTGTTCCTCTGTTTTGTATTTGTCTTGTTTCCTCCTCTTGTATTGAAACTGAATTGTTTTTTTTCATTCTAGATTGATGTTTGGTTTGCCAATGTATCTGTGTCGAATGCTTGATATAAGATTCATTTATTATTTGAATATGTAACTGTGAGGTAATGTAAACGTATGATGTGAATCTGTAATGGTGTGCATTTTTACTGTAAAAGAATAAGATATATTTTTATTTCAATCTCATTTATTTCCTTTACGGTTTAACTTATTTTCTTATCGTTATGATTGATTTCTTGAACAGTACGTATAATTCATTTCTCGGAACCTTTAATTTTAAAGTAGTCATTTTCATCTTAAACGTTATGTACTATTTTATTTTATTACACACTTAGCGAAGATATGTTCTGTTTTGCATATGTAATATAGCCGAAAGTAAACAGTCCATATTATATACCCAGTCTGATATGGCCATTGAAATATTGATCTGCTGTTTTTAGGTTGTATAAGACAGGATGTGTCAATTTCTAGTTCCACTTATTAGAATTATAGGCATGGTTGTTAGATTCATGTCGTTATTTTAAAATTTGTGAGGCAATTCATTTATCTATAAAAGCTATAAAAATAACATCTAGAAAACATGGAAAATAATAAAACAATTGTAGCCTATTGAATTCGGTCAAAGCAGAAATTTATTGACATGAGAAAAGGTATATTGACACTTCGTCCTCAGTCAATATCCATTTCTCATGTCAATAAATTTCTGCATTGACCTCATCAATAAGCTATAATTGTATAATATTATTACATACTTAGGGAAGATATGTTCTGTTTTGCATATGTAATATAGCCGGAAATTTACAGTCCAAATCATATACCCAGTCTGATATGTCCATATCAGACCGCCTCGTTCTAAAATATCCGTATCAGACCGGCGGTATGGCTATTTCAGCCCAGGTATCATGATAACTCCTAATTGGATGTATATTTTAAAAAGATTAAGACATCAGCACGGTTATCATCCCTCGGCCAATATAAGCCCTCGACTGACGCCTAGGGCTGATATGGGAGTCTCGGAGTGATAAAGAAAAGGCCATGAATTAATATGCATATACATGTGTTGTTTATTTCTGAATCAGTAAGACTTGAATTTATTTTCTCTTATCGATTTTTAAATTGAACCTGGGGCTCCCAGGAGGCTGTATAGCTCACCTGGCTTTCATTTGCCACAATCAAGCTAAATTGTAAGTTATACAGTTGAACTTCAGCCCCTCCAACTTTGGGAGCGCTAATACAACCGATATCTTGAACTGTATTTAAAGTCTTATCATGTTTTACTATAGTTCTTTGTTGGACTTTTTTGACAAAAAAAAAAAATTCTTGCTAAGGACCACCTTTGACACCATTTAAAAATGGCAGTCAACATCAATTTTGAAGTAGCGACATCAATATCTATTTGGTAAACAAATATCATTGTAATCGGACAATGTTGAATTTTCCCAGCTTTTTGACGGCCATTTTTAGAATGCAAACATTTTATCAATTCCCGCTTAACCATCATCGTCTGTAGTTTTGGAAATAAAAGACTTTTCTTTAATCTGTGAAAAAAGAGCAATAGCTCCTACAGAGGTTTTTGAATTTTCTTCAAAATTTCAGGGTGGGTAGATCTTAATATGCTGAAATTTTTTGAAATGTACACTTGACCCCTCTCTGTTACACTTTTTTGGAAAAAAAAAATAAAAAAATCAAACATTTTGTAAATTTTACGGAAGAAGGGCTATAATAGTGAATGAAAGAATATGAAGTAAACGCACATGGGACAAAGTCTCTACAAATACATGGTAAAAACAAGCAAATCCGAAATCAGTTTTCAGATTTTCTTTAGAGTTGCACGGTAGACAGATCTCATCATACTGATAATTTGTACCCAATATCAGATTTTTGATATCTGTAAAGATTTTCGAATTATTGGTCAAAAGCTGCAATTTGCCCCTATGTTCTATTTTTAGCAATGGCGGCAATGTTGTTTGAATAGCCGACTAATCGAACACCATTTAGATGATTTTTGGAAAGTTTGGTCACAATGTGCCCAGCAGTTTCGGAGAAGATTTTTGAAATTGTTGACGGACAGATGACGGACGCAAATATGATGGAAATGCTCACATTGTCATTAAGGGCAGGTGAGCTAAAAAAGGTATGATTTTTGTTCAACGTGATTCTTCATATGTCGTTATGTTTGATCTGTAACTTAATTATGGGATGTTGTCTCCTTGACATTTACCCCATAATTATTATTTTGAACTTTTTAGGGTAACGGTTTGATTTTATCTATGGTATTAATTTGTCACGGTATTATTTGTTTGAGATCTGTATTTATTTACTTATTTTTGTTATGCAGATTCCATTTCGACGTATTTTGATAATGATTTGGTTTGACAATTTTATGCTTTTTTATTTTTTCTACTGTACAATTGATTTCAGAAACAGTAATCATATTTTAGCTAAGGATTTATATATATTACTATTTATGGCGGTATCTGAGGCTTCATATATGAAATATTGATTTTGTCTTGCACTTAAATGACAAATATAAACTAGCTGCAAATCATCAGTGAAGCTACAGAAAAGTGCTGTTGTGCAACATTACGTTCCCATATAACGCTACGTTTGTTTCAATAAATTTTACCAAGCTTGATGCTTGTATGATACTTAATTAGGTGATAGTTTTCACACTTTTGTGGACGGCAACGGTTCTCTACAGCTATTTTGTAATGATACTATGCTAATTATACGCTTTTCAAGGAGGCTGTGTTCGTCTTTAATCATGATATTCATATTTAGTGATAGGAAAAGATGGGGCCTATTTTGTTAAACATCACACTGATTCACACAAAAAGTATACAGAGGAGGCTGTCATTGCCATGCTGGAATTCTTGATTGATAACATATTTGTGGAATTCGGAGGACAAGTTTTCCAGCAGACAATAGGGATACCCATGGGGACTAATTGTGCGCCTCTTTTAGCAGATTTGTTTCTTCATTCGTATGAAGCCAGGTTCATAAAAGGGCTAGTTCCAAAAAAAAAGACAATAAGCTAGCCAAATCCTTTAATTTCAGTTTCCGTTATATAGATGATGTTCTTTCTTTGAACAATCCTCAATTTAAGGATAACCTTCATCTTATATACCAAAATGAACTCGAAATTAAAGAGACCACTGATACACCATCATCAGCATCATACCTGGACCTATACCTCTACATTGACAATTCTGGACGTCTGAAAACAAAACTTTACGACAAGCGTGATGATTTCGACTTTCCAATAGTGAACTTTCCGTTTTTGAGCGGTAATATTCCCACTTCTCCTGCAAATGGCGTGTACATTTCACAACTCATTCGCTATTGCCGTGCTTGTAGTTTGTACAGCGATTTTGTCAACAGAGCGAAATTATTGTCTCAAAAACTTATACATCAAGGGTATGTTCAGTCACTGTTGCAATTGTCACTACAGAACTTTTACGGTCGTCACCACGATTTGACAGACCATTACAATGTTTATCTTTCACAAATGAGAACAGATATTTTTGGATAGATCCAGAGTTTGTTACCGGACTGAGTAAGACCGACTTTGACAAAACCGGACTTTTCACTGGCAGTGTGACGGGTGCCACGCGTGAAGCAGATCATGCTTACCCTTCCGGAGCACCTGATGATACCTCAGTTTTTATAGGGGTTCACACTGCTAGTGCTTTAGTTTTGTTGCGTTCTTGTTCATTTTTGTTTATTTGTTTTGTCTTTGTCATGCTGTCTCAATTCGTGTTGCTGTGAATTGCAGTGATGTTGGATTAATGAATTTAGAATTTCCCCTTTCCTTTTCTTGCTTCGGTATTCGTTTGCCGATGGATATGAAAATAGAATGAAGGATATAAAATTTTATGCATTACTTCCTGCACCAAAGTAAAGAAATCTAATTGGCTTTCATTATCTGTTAAGCTTTTTATATGTAAATGTACTAATTTTCCAACATCACTGAAGCTCCATTTCAGGTGTTTTGCAACCATCCAATTGCAATTTACCTCAGGGAGGAGGCAACAACTGTCTTGACTAAATAAATGCATGTATAATCATCTCGTTTTCACTTATTTTGGTGTTTTGTCAATCAATACATTAACTTAAAAGATAAATATTTTTTTCAATGCAAATTCATTATCCCCGCCCTTTAAAATTTTCTAAAGAAATAACTAAATACCGAACTTAGTAATGATTTATTTTCTGCATATGGCCATTTTCATAACTTATGTCTCTTCAGTGCAGATAAAATGAAAACATTTTGGGAGATGTGCAAAAATTAGAGAAAATGCAGGGAGACTGTTAAGGTCACATCCGTCTGTCCATTAGATGAACCTTATCAGTGGAACTCCTGATAACGTTCATCTAATGGACAGAAATTCTGATTCCTAGAATTTGATTACAGTTTTGGTAAATATTCTGAAAGTCTCAATGACTACTTGTTTTTTGGAAATCTACATAGCAACCATACTGTTAGAGTCATTCAGTAATCAAAGATCAGTTTTTTTTTTAATTCTAAAAAGTTACGCACATTTAGTTTGATTAGGCCAGACATTTCAACAATATCATCTCAAAATTAATTAATTCAATTTTTATTCATTATTTATCTATTCTTTTGTTGATATTTCCTGGAAGTCTGAAGGACTTTTCTGATTTTCTGCAATTATATTTTGAAACCATAGTTAAAGAATCTATTTCAATTAAAACAAACAAATTAACCAATTGAATTTCCAATATTTTGATTTATTGATAAATTTCCTGAAATTCTCAAGAACCAGTAATTTGTTTTTTTTTAAATTCTGACCTTGAATAATTGCTATCATCGTGACAACATAATCTGGCAAAAATCAAAGCAGTACGGGGAATGCCATTGTTTATGATGGCATCACTACATTTTTTTACTCTATTTTATTTATTTTATTTATTTTGCTTCAGGTAAAAGAGAACCGAACCGTCAATCAAAAACGAATAATTCAACGATAATGGCAACATCAGAAACAACAAAGAAGCAGAAATATAACATGAGTACGATGACAGAAAAAAAAAATGAAGACACAAACAAAGATGAACAACAAGGACACAATAAAATTCATGGATGAGATCAGGTGCATCGGTAAGTAAGTGGTAACCGAACAGTCAGTCTAAAACGACTAACCCAAGGACAATTTCAAATAGCAAAAACAAAGAAACAAAGACACTACTATTGACAATCCCCAAATTTAAGATAACGTCGACATCATTTACCCACAACAACTGAAACTTAATAAAGCTAATAATGATTCTCAAAATTGCCCTTTTCTGGATCTACAATATGTAACTATCATCGTTGACTCTGGTAAAATAAAAACCAAAATTTACGATAAAAGGGATGATTTTGATTTCAATATTACCAATTTCCCTTTTCTTGACGGCGACGTTCCTCTAGCCCCATCCTACGGAGTTTATATTTCTCAACTGGTACGATTCGCACGCGTTTGTTCTACTCTTGACGACTTCAATGAACGTAACCTTGCTATCACTTTAAAACTTTTGCAGCAAGGTTACAGATTTCATAAATTGTTTAATACATTTAGAAAGTTTCATCGAAGATATGAACATTTGATATCTAAATTTAATGTCACTCGCAAACATCTTATTACTAAAGGCATTTCCCATCCTCGATTTTACGGAAATGTTGTTAAAAAATGCCAGAAACTGATTAAAAATCTAGAAAAACTGGGACGTAACTTAATTCTTTACGCAATAGGGGATATCGACAGGATGTTCTTCACGTGTCCGTTAAATTAGCTTTGGGATCCAGTGACCTTAGGATTTTACACACATACTGGCCTCTCACTGATACTGTCGATGTCTATTGAAATACACGATGATTCTTTACCAAACCCATCTGGGAGTTTTGAGTTTGATTTTTCTTCCGTAGTGCGATTACTCGGGAAATCTGATTACAAGTTGCATTTATATATTTTCTCTTCTAAATTTTGTCTGCGAATTTTAAATCACCAAACGCACAAAAATACAACAAAGAAGATAGAAAAACTACTAACGCATGCGTTCACTCGTCCCCGTGCTTCATATTCTGGCCTTTGCGATATAAATCGTCAACATTCAGATTACATATATTTATTGTTCAAGTTCTGAAATTTACATTTATACTCGGACAGTCTTTTAAATATGTGATTTTTATCTCTAAAAATATGATATAAAATAAAAATACTTGAAAACTTCAAAAATGAGTAAAGGGTGTACAATGTATATAGTGATCATGGTGTCTTTCCCTCCGTCCGCCCGCCATAGGTATCTACATGTACTTTGTGGCGACAACTCCTTCTAGAGAACTTGGTTAAATTCACTGAAACTTTTATAGAATGTTCAGTATATATTTCCATTGTGCACCAACTATTTGAAAATTTGATTAGATTTTTGTTTCTTGAATTAAACGGGAGAGAATGATAAGTGAGCTTTGCTCATATTTTCTACTTATATATTAATTACTCTTCTGTTATTAGTGCACTTTGAAAATATAGTATAACAATATTTATATTTAAATCACTTAGCAGCAATAGAGGTTGTGTATAAAACCCAGAATATCGAAAAACAACACACCCTTTGTATAATTATATCTAATGGTACTACGTCAACACAGCAGTTATAAAAATTTCAAATAATGTTTATAGTACTTTTTTATCCAAAATAACTTCAGTCTGACATTTTTCTCAATAAAAACAGGCAATGCTGCAATAAACGTTCTATTGTATTATTGTAAAATTACTTTTGAAGAATGTATAAATTTAGCGGAATGAAAAGGTAATTGACTTTCCATTGAAAAAAGACATCTATGTTCGAGTGGGATGGCGTTGAGCTAAAACATTCAAAGTGTAAAGTATCACTCTAATAAACCTTTATGTTTCCCGTGCTTATTAAAATAAATCTCACACTGTAAGAAATCATATTTACATATATCTTTTAGAAGCCCACACTGCTGGAGCTTTGTGTTGTTATGTGTGTTTTGTTTAATTATTTGTCTTTGTAAGATTGCTTTGAATTTGTATTTGATATGAAAAGCCGTTTTTTTTTAGTTTTGATTTGAGATTTTCTTTTTATTCACTTTTTTGCTTTGGTATTCATTTGCCGATGTATAAATCCAATATTGATTCGTCCTTTATACTATATAATTCAAAATTATATTTTGGTGTTGAAAATCGCCGAATAACTCGGATTCCTACCAATTTGACCGTAAGCAAGCATGTCTTTGCGCCCCCCCCCCCCGCAAGACTAACATCTTATCTTCACTGTAAATGGTGCAGTTGCTTAGCTCTCATTATTGTTCCAGAGTACTTTCTTGACAAAATTTTATGTACTACTAGTATTTGAAACGGATTTAGCATATGCGCACAAATTTATCAAACGTTAGATAAATATCGATATGTATATATTATAATATAGTTTAAAAGAGGTAAAAACAAAATTATTGAATAAAATGGTCAAGAGTCAAAATCCAATAGGTAAAAATACAGGTGAAAAACCACCGGAAGTTGTCAGCTTCATCTGTCCTGACTTAGTACAGGTATCTCAAAAAGATTGAACCGGTTTAATGTCGCACCCACTCCCCTGCTTTTCCATTGTGGCAATTTTCATCATTTTACATATGAATATGTGTTGATTTAACTAGCTTCCAACTCTGCTTCAATACCAATAAGTTTA
This sequence comes from Modiolus philippinarum, assembly GCA_002080025.1. Lineage (NCBI taxonomy): Eukaryota > Metazoa > Mollusca > Bivalvia > Mytilida > Modiolidae > Modiolus > Modiolus philippinarum. The sequence goes on from MJUU01072682.1 coordinate 137,187, forward strand.
ATGATCTTTATATTACTCGTACATGTTGCACTATAAAATTTTATCAAATCAGATCGTATTACATAATGCGTCAATTTTCATTTGCTATGGCAGGACCATCGTTCTGATTTGATTGTGATCTAAACTGAAACAATTCAATTTATTTCCATCCTGTATGTAGAAGTAAATTGAAATTGCACCACAAAAGGCATAGATTAAAGACTAGCTACATTGAGATCTATCAATCAAACTTAATCCTTTCAAGTCAAGTTTCAAACCTCTATTCATCCGTAATATTGCAAATTTGAAAATATATACAACGAAGAAAAAGCCATTTCAATGACTGCATTTGAAACTTATGTTATCAAATAAATCAGTGTGTTGTAACAGCTGATGTTTTAGATTAAAGCACTCACAACAAATCACGGAACTATGACAAGTGCAAGAGAATCTTTTAAAACGAAATAAAAATGTAAAAAAATATCAATGAACATGTATAGGAAGCGAAATGATCAATATTAAAAAGAGGCAAGCAATATTAGTTAACTATAATAGGTCAACAAATAAGAGATCGATTGAAATTGTCAAGATAGTACGGAAATGGTTTGAAACGGGCTGATTAAACGTAACCTAAAACCCCAAAAGTTATTTCGACTTTATAAAATCCAAAAGTGCCTTTGGAAAATGTCGATTATCTGTGTGTCTAATGTCTTTTAGAGTCGTTTACATCTAACTCGTCTGTGGCCATTAAAACACTAAGAATATATAACGTACAAATAAATATATGTCTTTAACATTTTCGGTATATGGTTTTCCCAAATGTTAGGATATTATCTGTACTGAGACATAAATTGTCGAAATGTTCATGTGCAGAAATTTAATTTACAGTAAGTTCGGGGCTTTGTTATTTACATCTAAAACAGATACTGCTCTTATAATTATACCCCACGCAACGAAGTTGCGGAGGGTATATAGTTTTTGACTGGTCCGTCAGTCCGTCCGTCCATCCGTCTGTCATCAAGTGGGTACACTATTTGTCCGGATAACTCCTCTTACAGTTTTTAAGCTAGGAAGTTTTCATTATGCAGGTTGATTGTGCACATATCAAAGATGTGCATACAACTTGGATTTTTATTTTTGATTATTTTTCAGAAAACTACACATTGTTGAACTTTGTCATTTTTATGCATTATATTGCATATAGGGTATACCATTTGTCCGGATAACTCCTCATAGTGTTTTTAAGCTAGGAAATTTTTTTTGCAGGTGGATTGTGCAGATATCAAAGATGTGCATACTACTTGGATTTTGATTTTTGATTATTTTTCAGAAAACTACACATTGTTGAACTTTGTCATTTTTATGCATTACATATAGGGTATACCATTTGTTCGGATAACTCCTCCTACAGTTTTTTAGCTAGGAAGTTTTTATTTTGCAGGTGAATTGTGCACATATCAAAGATGTGCATACTACTTGGATTTTGATTTTTGATAATTTTTCAGTAAACTACACATTGTTGAACTTTGTCATTTTTTTGCATTATATTTCATATAGGGTACACCATTTGTCCGGATAACTCCTCCTACAGTTTTTAAGCTAGGAAGTTTTTATTTTGCTGGTTGATTGTTCACATATCAAAAATTGGCATGCTACTTGGATTTTGATTTTAAATAATTTTTCAGAAAACTACACATTGTATAACTTTGTCATTTTTATGCATTATATTGCATTTAGGGTACATCATTTGTCCGGATAACTCCTCTTATAGTTTATTAGATAGGAAGTTTTTATTTTGCTAGTTGATTGTGCACATATCAAAAATGTGCATGCTACTTGGATTTTGATTTTTTATATTTTTTTTCAGAAAACTACACATTGTTGAACTTTTTCATTTTTATGCATTATATTGCATATAGGGTACATTATTTGTTCGGATAACTCCTCCTTCAGTTTATAAGATAGGAAGTTTACAGGGTACTCCATTTGCCCAGATAAATCCTCCTACAGTTTTTAAGATATTTTACAGGATGATTGTGCATCTGTAAGAGATGTGCAAACTACTTGGATTTCAATTTTAGATAATTTTTAGATAATGCAAGATTATCGGATATGTGGGGGCGTGGGGTATGTGAGCTTGCTCACTAAGGTTCTTTAATTGAAGAATGCATCCGATAGAATTTTATTAAGACAAATTGACATTTATAATGCAAAAAAAAAACAAACAAAACAAAACAAAACAAAAAAACAAAACAAAACAAAACAAAAAAAAAACTCAGAAATATATAAAGGATCAAATTCACAAAGACGATGAACATTTTTGTTGTATTCAAAAAGTATTTGAACACATACCACAACTATATATGAGAAGATAATATAGAATTGAGATTGTTTTGCTACAATTTGTTTTTGTATAAATTAATTCAATATTTTGAATATATGAGTAAAACATAGGGTTTTATTCAAAACATACTTAGAGAAGAAACACAATAATACTTGTACAAAGTGTACCAAGATTGTAATGAGATTTTGCTACAAGCCGTTACAAACCTTGAGTAGTCTTTAAAAAATCTACAACCTGGTTTTCAGGACTCTTCTTTGATATACATGTGTTTAATTTAGTCACTGGAGTCTGTAAGGTTGGTAGGTTATGATATGATTCAACCCTAGTTTCAACTTCTTAAGACATCTCTTTAATGCGAAATATAATTTATTTATATGCATCATATTGTATTAGAAATAAGGGAATATATGTAACTACATTTTGGGAATTCATTTACCTCCAATCCCGAGAAGTGCTCACATTGTAGTTGTTAAAGAAATCAGAACTGGAAAAAAGAATGAAAGATTTAAAATTTCAACGACAATCATACATTAAATGTTAACGGATATCAATGCAAACTAACCTTTTTTTATTTAAATCTTTTTGTACATCTTTTCGAAGCTTTTCAAGATTATTGAAATGATTTAAGATAGCAAAGTCTATTATAATTATAATCATTTCAGCGAGTTTGGTTGATGAAGTCTATTCAAGAATATTTGAATGAGGTTTGTCGTACAATATTATTTTAAACTTTGGTCCGCCATTGCTTTTGATTTCACACAAGTTCCTGCAATTTCTTCATCACAAAATTAAAACATGACGTCACAATTCAAATTTGATTGTTCCATTACGTCAAAAGGTTATTTGGAGACAAATGTCAGGTCATTCGGAGACAAAATACATAGTGTGAATTCATGTATTAATCTAGTGTTGTAATATTCTTGGACTCAATGCAAAATAAAGCAAGTAGAGTATTTCAGCCTATTTCTTAGATAGATTCTGGGTCTAGGTAGATAATTTACATAACACGAACATCTGCAGATTTTCAATGCAGCTTTTTATTTCAAACGAAAAACAAGTTTGCACATTTCTTTTTATCTGAAATTGTCTTTATTGTATACATTTACTTTAGACTTTCCTTTGAAAACAACTTTTAGCTACAAAGATGGACAGTTGCTTTTACAATAAGACCAGGAAAAACAAGAAGTAAAAAATGTAAGAAAATCATGATGAGGACATTGTTTGACTAATATATCAAAAAAGGAAGATAAAGTAAGATAAATATTAAAATCATACGAGAGAAAATGCAAAGGTTACATGTACATGTAAACTTCTACCGCTTTGTGATCCGAAAAACTCGGTAAATGACAACGGATATCTAAAATCTCATTCATGAATGCCAGGAGTCCATTGAAGAGCACTTTATCAAGTTTGGTTTAGATACATGCGAATTGAGTGATTGTACAGCCTGAAGATATGCATATCCGCAAATTATATTATACATGTAACCTTTAAACAGAGATTAAAGAAACTTTATTCCAGAAAGTTGTTAAGTCGAGAAACTTAAAAGTTTAATTGACAAACTTGTACCTATTAATGACCGAATGTATTGATTTTGGCAGAAACGAGGTCCAATACCAACCCTCAATAGAGGTCAAGATACATTATGGTATTACAGCTTTGGAGTGACATGCATCTTTCTAGATGTATCAATACACTTAAATTGTCCGTTGAAGTTACTGACAAAATTTATAAAAGTTGACAGTAAATAAAAAAAAAACAAACTTGGACCAATGTTAAACAACAAATATGATGCTTACATACACAGATGGACCAAATAAAGGGAAAATAATAATTATACTATACAGTAGCGCATGAATATCCTAAAATATAAACTTGTTGCATATTTTGTAAAGTTCCTCATATGTTCTTTTTATCTTATGTTAAATGCCCAGAAACTGTGCAATAGCCGACTCCAGAAGAAATAAGTTGAATAGTGAAATTCAATTGCCAAATTGTGAAGTCGAACTAGTTTGTATAAACCCAATGAACGGGTATTATATTATTCATTCATTACATAAAGTTCATATATGGACCGGTACCAAATGAGGCTGTCCCTAGTTTGTCTTCAGTGCAGAGTGGAGTTGGTAAAACAATTCCCCGTGTTTGAGATGTATGCTCTTTATTTTTCTTAGACATATTGTACTTGTACATGAGATTGTATCTCATGTGTACACTTTGTTCATAACTATTATCTACATTTATGTAAATTCTAAAACTAAGGTTTTACTCCTTACATCGTAGTTTTGTCCTTAGTCATATTTGATATTACTGATTATTCGGATTTCGTTTGGTTTTATGCACCGTGGATTTCCTATGTTTGGGTCCTAGTGCTGCTGATGAATTATTGTCCGAAATGGCCATAGAGCTCATTCAAATTAATTGCACTTGGAGTTTAGGTGTCTCAGTGTCATTAACAAAATAGTTATTTAAAATGTAATGAAAGTTCAAAGGCATTTAGAATGTTTATGTCTTATCATTTTTACAACATTTTCATTACAAAGAGGTAAACTAAAACACACGAGCTTTCAATCTGTTAATGGATTTACAGAACACAGAAAATATGCAAGGGAGATAATTTGATAAAAGAATTTAACATAGATATCACTAGAGAAATTAAGATTTCGCAATTTATCTCTCTGATTTCATCGGTGTCCCCTAATTTTTTTTTGTCTATGTATACTAAATTATGATTTCAAAATAAATGCAAAGTATGAACAAAATCTATAGTAGATTTTTCAAGCTATCCCCTTATATAATCATTTCCCTATCATTTCTATGTAAAATCTTAAATTTTCAATTTCAGTTTTTGCGCTTAAATGCACGGTGACCCCAAAATTTATTTTACATTTTGAACAATAATACAATTATGTTTCTACGCAGAAAATTTCACACAAAATTCTATAATGGGAAATTAATACCCTGCAGACACCTTAACATATGTGTTATGATCTCATGTTCATTTACTCCATATCCTTTCATAAAATATTCCTATCGTTGTTTATGTTTGTACTTTGTCTTATTTGTGTTTTCCCGTGTAGTTTCTTGGCAGATTGCAGCATGTAATTGTTAATTTTCAGCCATTGTAAATGTCTCCTGTTCTCTCTCTTTTTATTTCACTAATCTTTCGTTTCCATGTTCAATTCTTCTGACGACTGGTATGTTGCTCACCATGATAGATTAGTGGGAACCTGAACACCAAGCAAACAAAGAAAAGTCTACGTAATCTTACGTAAATACAAACCTTCAATGATAAATATCATTATATTACAAATCAACCTTTACTAAATAACAAAATACCGAAGTAGCTGTGAATTTAGTTTCTGTTTATGCGCATTTCGACAACTTTTATCTCTTCAGTCCAGATTTGGAAATCCATAAACAAAAATTGGTGTAAAAACTGATATGGAACAAATTACTATTAGGATTTAAAAAAGGGGCGCTAAAATCTGGTAAGAACAGAGTTAGGCAAGATAGAGATATTGCTTAGGTGACAACAAAATTTTCTTAAATTTGAAATCTGTTTCCAGGCCAGCACCGAGGTAATGGCAACTAGGTTGATTACCATCTAAGTGAAGTATGAATATTTTGTATTTAAATTTTCGATTTCGATTAAATTTTTAATTGTGTTCGATCTTAAATCTTCGTCAACAATGATGTTGCTTTAAAAATCAAATATATTTCTTTATAATTAAATTTTAACAGAAATAATTTAGAATATTAACAATTTTGTATCTAAGAACAAATACCGTAGTTTGTTAATGTTCTTATGTAGCCGTTTCAAAATATAATTGTTGCAGATGAAATGATATTTTAATTATAATCTTTTCTAATATCTGTTTTCTTAAACTGTCTTTAGTATATTTGATGAGGGTTATAATTACGTAGAACTTGTGGTTATTTGTTTCCTTAAACGCTTTAGTATATTTGATGAGGATAAAAATTACGTGGAAACCTGTAGTTATTAGTTTACAATTTCATTTCAGATTCAACATTGTAAAATCTAATAGAAAAACTTATTGAATTGTCTTTTTACTCACTAATGTCTATTTATAAATCATTTGAAATTATTATATTGATTGATTGATTAGTTAGAGTTTAACGTCCAATGAGCAATATTTCAGCTATATCAGGACGAGAACAAGTTAATCAATTCAAAACAATTGTATGTAAAAGAAGAAAGAAATATAGGTGGAAGGGACAACCGGGGTAAAGAAATTATTATATAATTCTAATTCTCACGAACTAAATCTAATAAATAGTTTATTATTGTTAAGGTTAAAGCTAACTTTGCACCAAAAAGTACAAATTAAAGATACGTTTGCATGTTTTGATGTCATAGAAGTGAAACAACTGGTCCAATTCATTCTTTTTATTGAATAAAAAACCCCAGATTTTACTATTGTAAATTCTGAAATTCAACATATTGTAAATCTTTTGAGACGAAACTACTTGTTATACTATGTGCTTTACAAACATAGAGAAATATTTCAAGTATGTTTTATGCCAAATGCCAGTTGACAGTCCTTACAGAATTTCACCTAATGAGAACTTCAGTGGGTTATTTCCCATATTTTTTGTATGGTCAAAGTGGAGATAACTTTATATTTTAATATCAAAAGATTCTTATCTCAACTTGAACCATATATAACTAACTTGGTACTGGGAGATAACCGATCGAGGTTTCCCATGCCTTCACTTTGGCATGTGACATACTCTTTAAAAAGAAAACCTTGAGTTTTTTATTTCATATGTGTATTTGTTTTGGCAATACATTTCAATCGGTATCAGAATATTTGAATATATGAATTTTTCGTTGGTGAGTAGCCATTTGATATAAACTTAAACAATGTTGTTTGGTCATAGAGGTATAATTCAAATTGAAAACCAAAGTTGATGTGAGGTCTGATATTTTCTGATACAATATTTCAGGGTCATTACATCACTACTAATCAGATTCTTAGAGGTCCATTCTCTATACAGAAACAAAGAAGTATTTTTTTTTCAATTAAAATGCATTATATTACATTAACAATGAAGGAATATGGAGTAAATCTAAATGAGACAAAATCTCTACAGATGCATGGTAATACTAAGTAATGGAACACCGCTTTTATTGTTGTTCTTCATTTTGAAGTCACAATGAGGCCTTCATTAATGAGCTTTACTCATGCCTCATAGCAAGTTCAAGACGACCACTAGCACCGGTTTCAGCGGAACTTATTGCTAAATGTCGACCAACGCTATATCGATCCCTTTTTCCCTTTTGATCCATAAATGCGGGATCCTCAACAAACATAAACGTGACAGGAAAAATGCTCGTAAAAAATTCAAAATCCAGCGAACGTTGAATCTTGCTATCTGCCTTGCCGGCACTCCTTGGTCTATTTTTTCCAAATTATATTTTGTCTTCTTAAAGGTAGTGGCCGTGTAGTTAATTAACTACATGTATTGGGTTTTATTGTTCGGTTTATTATATAATAGGGGATAATGGAATGGTTTGGATACCCATCAAACGGTTTGCCATACCGCTATCTTTTGATAATGCCCTAATCAATAACAAGCAATGAAATGATATGGAGTAAATGCAGATAAAACAAAGTGTCTGCAAATACACCCAAGCAAAGGAACAATGCTTTTATTGCTCTTCTTCATCTTGAAGTCACCATTACACTTTCAGCAATGACCATTGCTCATATCTCAAAGTAAGTTCAAGACAGCACCTATATAACCGGTTTGAGCGGAATTCTTTGATAAATGTCGAACAGTGTTACGTCAACTAATTTAAATTTTAATTGAGAAAGTGCTTTAATAATCACTGTTACCCGTTTCCCGACAAAAACACCAGCCAGTGAACGATAGCAACATATAGACGAGCACAGGGCACTCATCAAGTCGATTGTAAGAGAACTTGGCATTATGAAAAATTGATATGTGGGCACTTTAACGAAAGGTCAGAATAACATTTGGACATAACAAAATTAATAAATGCCAGAAATTGAAAGTTTGTTAGTAAATCTATATAAGAAAATCTCACGAACAATTACACCATAATTGAAATATATAGAGAGTATTTTCGGATATCCCGAGTTCCTCTATTTTGTAGTTTTTTCTTTCGTTTTTTTTGTGCTTGTGTTCCTTGATTTCTATTTTCACTTTTGATATTTCTTGTAATTTTTTTTTTATCTAATGCATATAAGCATTTCATTTTGGCTGCTTTTAAAGCTTCAATATTTGAACATGTAGTTGCTTGGTGATATATAATACAGAAATCGAATAAATAATAAGAAGAGATACAAAGAAATTGTACTTGATACAAAACCCCTACAAATACATAGTAAAATTACCATATAAAACAAGTCTTTATTGCTGTTCTTCATCTTGAAGTTGTCATTTGGTGTTCACTCTGTGGCTTTCACCGAAATCAAAGGAGAAAATAAAAACATTTCTTATTTGTGAGCTATTTTAGTATATGTATTTAGCCTGACCAGACTGAATTCTAAAAGATGCAACAGTGTCTTACTCAAACAATTGAAACCTATGCAAATAAAATTATAAGAATCGAAATATAAATTTTTCACATGTTCCTTAAATTTATAACCGAGTTTGTTTGCCTCATTTGATAACTTTTTTATTATCGTCCAATAAAAATTTCTTTTGTAATATTTGTCGTAAGTTATATATTTATTTTGCTTGACTGCGGTTCCTGAATCCTGTTATTTTGTCAATTCTTGATATATACTGTCCACCAAATGAGTTGAAAAATTGAATGGAGCTAACCTTCCGCGTTTTGGAGAATGGTGCTTTATGTCGTAATAAAACTTATAGTAATTCTTGTTCACAACAATTATAACTCTCATTTTTCCTTGGACTCAGTACAGAACCCTTTTTATCACGACATAAAAAATGAAAAAAAAAATGTTTGTTGACAAATGAACACTTTGCATCTCTCTTATGTTGTTATACACAAATAAATTCTGTACTGTTTGGCATCGAAACACTTATTTCATGCGATTCGGTTTCTTCTCTATTAATAACACCAGCATTTTCCTATCTGTCCCTTCAACGCAAGTCCAAATAACATAAGAGTAAATTGGAACTCGAGCGCTCCAGTCAGACATTTTTACACAAAAGAATTGGAAAAAAATATACCAGTTCAATTTTCACTAATTTGTTTTAATTACTTTCGTTCAGGAATATATGTACTCTGCCATTTAGTCAATAAACTCTACGTTGTTAATAGCAAATTTAATAACATAAAGTCTCGTAAGGTTAAAACGTATTACATTTCTAATAGCATAAAAGTCATTCAATCAGTTTTTTTTATTCACGAGTAAGAAGGAATTCTCAATAAGCTTTATTATTTTGTGTCACTTGGTTTGGTTTTCGCCCTATTTCCTTACTATTGCGATATGTTTTCTTCATTCCTGACATTTTTCATGTCAGTTTAACAAGGTTAGGTAATATTTCAGAGTAAAATGTATCGAAATGTCTGCTTTGGAATATAAGTTCAATTAAAGAGATTGATCTCAATTTCTTAAGAGAGAAATCGACTGAATAATTCGAAGTTATTACAGGAAAATACCGCTCTATCATAGCAACGTCCAGTGATAACAATTTTATGAACACTTACATGTATTATGTTTATGCAATGAAACTGCCGAATTCTCGGTAGTTGTTTGACTTTAGTCCGTTTCAGCATATCACGATAGGAAACGTGCATATCCATGGTTTGTTCATCGCTGCTTTAATTGGAAATGTGGTAAATGAATTACTGCCGTTAAAACCGATAAAACAAAGAAGCACACAAATTACGGAAACCAAAGTCCAGACACAACAAAGACAGGAAACACAAACAAGTAATACAATTATCACATGGCACTTAAAACTAAAACTGTCATAAAAACTACCAATGACAACAAATACTTTGGAAGGTACATTTGTATTCCTTCCTTTCTGCGTAAACGACACCCTTCCAATGACAGCGAGTTAATCCAGATTTAAGTTAAACACGGCAATGTAAAATTCATGAAGTCGAAAATATCCATTTTTGTGACACATTTTAGTCAGTGCAATATTTCACCGAAGGTATCGTTGTCCGTCTGCCAGAGCATGATTTCTATTGCAATTTGGTCCTGATTTATACTGCTTGTCCTTATTTTGTAACGATGTCTAATTTGTAAAATTGGTACATAACGTTATATTTTGAATCTAGAAAGTGTTTTTTGACAGATCACTTTGGAACTTATCATATTTTATTGGTACAGCTTTCTGCTATATCATTAAAAAGTGTATTTTTGAAAATGTACGCTGTTCTTGCTTTCAACTGAATAAGTAAGACCTATTGTTATGAATTCTACTGCATAGTCATAGATTGCGCTGCGCTTGTATATTAGTTTTATGTTTGGTACAGATATGTGCAAGATCTATATTAATATGTTTATAGTGTATGAAAAACGTCACTACAAGTGTTTTATTACCTGAGAGAATATTAATTGAAAGAATTTTAAATATTTGCTTCAATTTTCACTAAATAGCTAATCGCGCCAATAATTTTGTCCAGCTTAAGTCTATTTCTACCGTTAGGAGTTGGGAAATGACAGTGGGAGTTAGAGGTTTCTCTGTCAACACCTTCTGCTTTCATCATGATGGCAATATGGCACGCAAAAGTTAAGCATAACTAAGGAAAACTTAGTTTTCCTGTGGAAAACCCAGTTTTCGCTTCTGTAAACTAGGGTTTCCAGAGCTTAACCCGAGTTTCCATGTGGAAACCTAAGTTTCGGTCAGGAAAACTAGGTTTTCCATAGCTAAACCCGAGTTTCCCTACCTAAATGTAGGTTTAGCTCTGGAAACCCTAGTTTACACTGGAGTTCACACTGTGAGTGCCTTTGTTCTGAATGTTGTGGTTTCTGGTTCTGTGCTTTGTGTCTGTCTGGCGTCATTGTTTTTGTGTCTAACGTCATTGTTTTCTGTGTTCTCGTTTTTGCCCTGTCTTTGGACTTCGATTTTTGTGAATTTCACCCCTTTGTTCCTTCGGTATTATACTGCCGTTGTTACAGAAGCGAAAACCGAGTTTTCCTATACCGAGTTTTCCATAGGAAAACTAAGTTTTCCTTAGTTATGATAACTTTCGCGTGCCATATGGCAAGCTCCAGTTATTATCTCAATCGCTTACTTGCATTTACTGCAAAAGGACCACTAAGCTACAGTGCAATGTATAACTGAAAATTTTTAAAAATGATTATAATTTACGGAAAGCATGTGACGGAAAGCAATGATGATAGTTTTTACGCCTGCCAAACAATATTAATTGATAGATATTTTTACTACTTCATGACAGCGGCAGCTATGCTAGTTACTTTGTTTGAACCAAATCTGTTTGTTGTTACTTTATGTTTTACATGTGGTAGAAATCCATGACAAGCAGTAGAAATCTATGACAAGCAGTAGAAATCCATGACAAGCAGTAGAAATCCGGGACAAATTGCAGTAGAAATCCGGGACAAATTGCAGTAGAAATCCATGACAAGCAGTAGAAATCCGGGACAAATTGCAGTAGAAATCATGTTGTCGCAGGACAAAGGTACCTACGATGTATATCATTTCATAAATGTTGCATTGTTTAGAATATTTTTAACACTCGTATATTCAATTACCGGTTGTAGCAGAAGCGTGCACTTAATAACAACTGACACCATTGGAAAAGAATCAACAATATTTTATGGATAAGTCGAAATCATTTTGTTCAGTCAACAGTTTTCAGTATGTTGACCGACACCGATCTGTTGACCACCTGCCTTATTTTGATTGGTTCAAAAATATCACGCCCATATCACATGATCTCCTGTCGTCTGCAACGTGAATTGTATTCAGATGAAATGGAGCTTATTCATTGAACATGAAAAGGTATAACAAAACAGTTATAGACTGGGTCCTCAAACAACAGCTGTTTTGTTTGACCCTCTGACTAAACTGTTGCACTCAGCCTTCGTGCAACAGTTCAGTCCTCGGGTCAAACAAAACAGCTGTTGTTTTCGGACCCAGTCAATAACTGTATATAGTTACCTTGCTTATCCAATTCAAAAAATGTTGTGTTCCAAATGTTGCTGTTTGATGTTGTTATTGTTCCGAAAGTGTATTTAGAAGGTGTGATTTAGCTTTTTCCAAGGCGTGTTACCAAAAATGTTGTAATCGTTTGATTATGATACAGATTTTTTTAGTATACAAAATATAATATATCTACGAGCAAAGGGAGATAATGCAAGACAAAGTGAATAAAATTTTATATTTAGTCGGTTAATTATGACGTCAGAATGAAAAGGCCGGGAAAATTAAATTACTAAAAATCTTGAAAGTCAATTCCGCATTCGATTCGTATTTTGCTATATGCGCAAGTCGATCATCCTGAAATTTAATCTGATACAAATGTAAATGCATTAATTGTGCTTTTTCATAAAATTCCTGAAAGATCCTGCATCTGAATTTTTCATTAAGTGTTTTTTTTTCAGTGAAGACTATATCTAATATAAGAAAACAAAAATGAAGAATTTCATGTCATCGATAATTTTCAATTATTGTAAGCTAAAATGTGCATACAACATTCAGGTCGAGTTCAGTAGAATGCAAAAAAAAATGAAATGGGAATCAGCCTAGGCGTAATTTGAACAATAATTGGTTTTAGCTGCCCAGATTTTAGACCCTAGCCGGAATGGGCTTTGGCATCACCTACCACCAATCGCCCGTCTTACCGTCTGTCCATTCCGAGAAAATTCGAGAAGAATTGCGTAATTAAAATTAAGTTTCAAATACATATGCTTTTGTACGTAGACCACATTTGAACTTGTGATAAATATATATACTTTTCGCTGAGACTCGTGAAGGCAATTTATTACTTAAGACAAAATAATCCAAATCAAGAGTGCAAAAAAAAATTGAATAAGAATTATTGTTTTTAGGAATTGATGGAACTTGAGATTAATTAGAAATTCTTTCTGATTTTTTTCCCGAAAATTCCATGCAGACTCTCATAATAGTTTCAAAATAACTGGAATCCTCCTGCATTAAAAATAATCAAGTTCATGCATATCTGTTTTATGAATCTTAATCAATTTGTCAGTCGAAATAAAGGGAATTGGATAATTTCATTTGTTGTAAGAGGCTAATTTTCGTCAATTAAAAAACTGCCGCCTGTGAGTCTACCTTTGATTCATTTGGAGCGGTGTCTACCGCAAATAACCGACTAAGCACTGTGTATTTGATAATTTTAAACAGAAGACTTTCATTTTGTTACTGTTGTTTACTTCAAACAGTAAAATGTCGAATTTTTACCAAATATGGATAAAGAGTATTGAGTATAAAGATTACAGAAAATACCGGCTTAAACCAATCGAAAGGAGAATAAGTGATAGAATCGAGATATAAATGAGTATTGCAGAAAGTCGAAAGGATATTTTTGTCAAACAAGAACAACATTGACACATTGAATGATTACAAACAATTTGCCATTTTGACATAATCGATACTTAAACGAATTTTCGAAAAAGAGGCTGAAAAAGATCTGGCAGTTTTGATCACTTGGACTATTTATTCGAGTGTGACCTTAGAATAAGTGCAAGGAGACTTTAATTGGTATAATATGAGTTACATGTATCCGTAGTGAGTCGAATACAAAATGGTATAATATGAGTTACATGTATTCGAAGTGAGTCGAATACAAAAAATTCGGAAAACGGTTGAATTGAAAACGTAAACTGAAAAACGTCAACAAAACTCCAGAATTCTACCGTGACCTTATTTTTACTCGCTCTTTTTTTAGTTTGTGGATAAGTTACTAATAACGTATTGATTTAATCAACACAAAATGAAAATTCATTTCCGTCCGCAATTGAGCCAATGCTGGAATCCGTTTTTGTTTTTGACCACTGTTTCGTAAAATGTCTTCATTAGCAACGACTGAAGTTTGTCACAACAAATTTGCGAGGAACGAATAAATATTCGCTTTTTCGAAGTATACAATAATAATTTTAGTTCAATCACCCCTAGTAGAAAATATATTTAGGATCATAGTTGGTTGACCTTTATTTTGTTGATTAATATATTTACTTTATATATATAGCTGATAATTTAAACGAAGAGCATGTATGCAATATGACAAGCAAGCATTAAATGGCTTATTTTATATTATAACTGTAATATTGGGAATCACTGCACAGACGGTCCTCATGCATGTCTGTGAAATAATTACTAACTATTAAGTAAACCCAATGTGCTGAATGTGGTAGACTAAAAAAAAACAACAATTCAAACGTTTTTTTCATTGCCGTGAATCTGTTTTTCTTAATACGTTTATTAACTACAATGCCTACCCCTGTATATTCAAAGTTTGAAAATTTATACGTAAAATATTAATGCAAAATTGCACTCATTTAACATACATGTATTCATGTGCGAAGCCCAGGGTACATGTAAGAACCGATGCTATATGATACAAGATTTTAGCACTACATAAAATTGTATATCTGGTGTTTTGACCGATTTGGAATAAATTTTCAATAAACTTAACGAAACACGAAATCATTACCACAAAATGCCGCTACAAAACATTTCTCTTCCTTGTACGAATTGACAATATCTCGTTATGTTTTAAATACCACAAGTTTGCCTTCTAGTTCATTTGAACTAAACATTAAAATATCGTTATACTTTATTTCTATATAATTATAGCAATTTATTTCACATCAGATTTTATTATCCTGAACTATCAGACTTGAAAGGAGTGTCAAAATTGTATTTTATTGGAAATAAATGAATTCAAATGCTTCGTTAACATCTGATTTATCACCAGAAAGCTGTTTTGTCCTTTACATGCGAGATTTTATTCGATTGAAATTCCTTTTGTTTACTTCAAGTTTGAATTCTTTTAACGAGTTTTCATTTATAGTAATTTTGATGGAAAATTGAGCGCTACATTGATGTGGTTAAGATCAAGAATGAAATCATTCATTGATAAAAAATTACTACGTTGAAGGCCCACGAATCATATGCTTCATTTTCATTGGTACATCAAAATCACACTCAAACATGACTTCATAGAACTAAAGTACTAAATATACCCCTATTTACAGCAATTTATAATAATTGCAGAACTATTTTCCATATCTAATAAATATAATTAAACACAGTTTTATAGACAAAGTTCAATATATTTTTCTAGTACAGTAACTGCTAAGGTTAAACAGTAAATTGGTTGGTGGGTTTCTAATATGGTTGTCAAATCTTTCATAGTAGTTTTGTGGTCACTTTCAAACGCCTTAGACTCAATTTTACTAAACTGTATGTTTCACATCCTTTAATCATTTTGTAGTAAATTTGTGCTAAAATTTCAATTTCGTGGCATTTATCCTTTTATTACATTTTTTCTTTGTTCTTTTTACGTTTTCTTCTGTTATCTTTGTGTTAAAATTCTGTATTGTAAAATTTAAGAAATGGATAAATGGATATTATTATAATGGCCGTAGATGATTTAGTCTGGAATAGATTGAAACTGGTAAATTGTCTTTTATTTATATACGAAATGTATCCGTGAAATAGCAGAATTTGTTCGTTCCCAATGCGGAGCACTCTTGAGTGTTTTAGATAGAAAAGCAACATTTTCACTGAAAAACCATATCTACACTGTCTGTCTAATTAGGTATCTATTCAAGATAGCAAACAAATGGCTTGAATAGTTGTCTTTTTGATCAGAAATCAATACCTTCACATTTGTGCTACAAATTTGTTCTTTATCTACTAGTTTATTTCTTGCAATGATTGAAATGAAATATCACCCTCAGATAAATTACTGTAAAATGATACATTACATATACATTTTGTATGTATGAAAATTTCATAACTTTGTACATGTCGTAACATTTATCTGATAATATTGGCTATCTTTATAATATTTTATCAATTTTGTCTTTTTCATGCTGTGTCAGTTCGTGTTGGATATGAAATAATTGATTTTTGATTTTGGAATTCCCCCTTTCATCAATTTTGCTTCGGTATTCGTTTGCCGACGTATATTATACAAATAAATGTATTTACAATTGATCTTGACAGAAAAACTATCAATTTTGTTTTACGATAAAGCAACCAAATGACAATGAAAACATATCAAAGACGCAATAAATAATAAAAGAGAGGCGTATAATAAACTACTGGAATTTTACCTCGTCTGCGAATACATAGTTATATATATATTGCAATATTCCACTTTTCTTTCATTAACTCACTCTTTTTGAATAGCAACTGTGTAAATGTTTTCTTTGGTCACTTATATCATCATCACAAGTATCACGTAATTTGTCATCTAAAACAAAAATATCTTGTTTCTTGGATGCCGTTCTACGATTTCGCAGTCAGGAAAATAATTGGTCTAGTTTCAGGCCAACTTTAAAAAAAAAGGATGCTTGAAGCCTATTCAGGTCACCTGGACAAAATTTTGATTTAATTTTGAAGCAATTTGAATAATTAAAATTTGATTTTTGAAATTATATGTGTATATTTCGTGCAATATCTACATTAATTTCGCTTTTACGGAAATGTTGATTTAGTTTACTTAAAAATCTTTTTTGAAACCTAAGAAGTATCTCCCTCTTGCATAAATTTTAGCTCCGTCCTTAGCTGATTTTAGTTTTCCTATTTATATCATATTGGTAATTTGTTCTCCATCAGCTTTTACACATTTCATGGATTCATGGATTTCCACATGTTTTTGATTTGAGCTGCACTGGTGAGACATCTGTTGTTGGAATGCGCACATGTAGAACCTAAATTCACGGTAACCTCGGTATTTTGTTATTAGTCTGAGTTATTGAGAATGCTTACTACTACTAAAGTTAACTTTTCAATTGTTTTCTATTTTAGCCTCAACAATGTTTTGTTCAATATTTAGCCCAAGTGCCATTTGAAATTTATATAAATCACAAAAAGAGAAACATTTCGCATTTTATATTTCTGACTGAAACAAATGAGGTGAGGGGAGGTAGTTCTTTAACATGACACAGAAGTAACTGTTAATTTTATTTCTGCATATGCGCATTTCGACAACTTATGTCTCTTTAGTGCAGATTAATTCAAAACATTTGGAAATCAATGTAAAACATGTAAACACCTATAGAGAACATATTACCAATAGGATCTAAATAGAAAAGCAAAAATTCAGCTAAGGATAGAGCTATGCAAGAGGGAGATACTCCATAGGTTTTAACAACATTTTCTGAAATTGAGTTATGGCAATTTTCAAATAAAATCGGCTTTCGGGCCAGCACCAAAGTACTGGTTACTGGGTGGGTTAATATCAGTGGCATCGGCCAAGATGTAACAAATAACAAAGTAAGTGAAATCATATTTATTTTTAGCTCACCTGACCCAAAGGGTCAGTGTGGGCTATTGCCATCACTTGGCGTCCGTCGTCCGTCCGTCGTCAGTCTGTTAACTTTTCACATTTTCATCGAATCCTCAGAAACCACTGAAGCAAATTCAACTAAACTTTACAGGAATATTGTACTAAAGGTCCTTTACAATGATTGCTCATTTCGTGCTGATCCGATAAAAAACATGGCCGCCAGCGCGGAACTTAAGTTTAACATTGAGCCCTATGGGAAAATTCACATTTTCTTCTTCTACTCTGAAACCACTGAAGCAAATGCAACCAAACTTTGCAGGAATGATGTACTAAAGGTCCTTATCAAAGATTGCTCATTTCGTTCCGATCCGATAAAAAACCATGGCCGCCAGCACGGAACATAGTTTAACATTGGCCCTAAGGGAAATTCACATTTTCATCTTCTCCTCTGAAACCACCGAAGCAAATTCAACCAAACTTTACAGGAATGATGTATGGAAGGTCCTCTACAAAGATTGCTCATTTTGTTCCAATCCGATAAAAACATGGCCGCCAGCCGGCAACTTAGGTTTAACATTGGACCCTATGGGAAAATTCACATTTTCTTCTTCTCCTCTGTAACCACTGAAGCAAATGCAACCAAACTTTACAGGAATGATGTACTAAAGGTCCTTAACAGAAATTGGTCATTTCGTTCTAATCCGATAAAAACATGGCCGCCAGCACGGAACATAGTTTAACATTGGTCATATGGGAAATTCACATTTTCATCTTCTCTTCTGAAACCACTGAAGCAAATTCAACCAAACTTTACGGGAATGATGTATGGCAGGTCCTTTTCCAAGATTGCTCATTTCGTTCCAATCCGATAAAAA
>MJUU01072682.1:157524-197312 GCA_002080025.1 Modiolus philippinarum
TATATATATATATATATCTTTTTACCATTCCATGAAGTCTACTAGAACTGTACATTATCATTTAAAATATGTTTCAAGTAACAACGTAAGGAGTGAGCCTTCTTGAGTGACTGAAGACGCAACGTTTTGAACTGGTAAGGTTATATTGAAGAACAATACTTTAGGAAGACAAAAAATCAACTTATTCAAAAACAAATGAACTGCTTCATTTGATGCTTTTTATTGTTTATCCTGAACATGCAGTGATAAAACTTAAAAGTAGTTTGTTTCTTCCAATAGTGCCTTATGTCTGTCTACTTCTGTGTCTTTATAGTTTAATAGTTTACAATCTTGAAAAATGTCAGAGATATGGCAGACAGAATACACAAATTTTGTCTGTAATTTTCATCAAAGTCACACCGGTCTGGAAATTTGAAATAAAATAAATAAAATTATCAAATTGTTAAATATCGGACAGACCGATTTGATTTTTGGCTGAATAAGTTTTCTCATCTTTTGTCAGGTCGCTGTCATTGTCTTTTATAAGTGAATCATTATCACCATAAAGGTTGTGAACAGAAGACTTGCCTTCTGCACATGTACAACCCACAACATTGGAGTTATCAAAGCTGTTTTCAACACAAAAAAAAATGTTGTTAACAGTATGACGATGCACAGTTTTTAATGAAAAAATAATGGTTTTTAAACAATTACTTTTTGTTGCTGCAAACTTCCGCTTTGTCTGAACATCTTTTTATTGTTTCTGTACAGGAAAAATAATGCCTTGTTAAAAAAATCTTTAAAAAATCCTTTATGTATTTTACACATTCAACAGATGAATTATAAAGTTGAGGGATCAAAGACTTCCAGAATATTTCCGCCGGAGAACAAAATTTCAAAATGCTTTCTAGAAGTAAAAATGAAGAATTGTGTCATCAAAAAATTATTTTGAAAATTTATATCGCATTGATTTGTATGTAATTATCTTCCTTTTTCAAAGATCGGTTTCTGAACATTTTTTCAATACATGGTCTGCAGTTTGCAAAAAAACGTAATAATTTAGTAGCATTATACTTGTGCCATGTGATTTTAGTAGCTATTTCAATTTCTTGTAAAAAATGTCGTACATTTTACTAGCAAAAATACATCGGCAAAAGAAAAGGACAAAACACTACAATTCAAATATTAAGAAATAAAAACAATCTGACAAAGACAAAACGAAAATGAACAAGATCGAAACATTAACAAAACACTATCAGTGTGAACCCTTGCAATAAAACTAAAAGAATTGAACGGGTACGTATATTCTGCTTTGATCATGGCATTTATCAGGCAGAAAGCTTTAAAATATGGTGTTAAGAGGTTTGTTTTGAAGCTGATAGGTAGATGTCAAAATGCAAAGACAAAATGGATCACAAACATCAGTTACTTTTGGTGTAAAAGTTTTTGAGATATTAACCCCAGACAAACAAGTAAAAATGCATGGTCATATTACTTCTCTAACCCTCAGAAAACATCAACGGAAATTTTTCAAATCGTCGGTTAAACTCATTAGTATTAAAAGACAAAATGGAATTAAAAAAAAAATCATCAGTTAATTTTGGTGTATAATTTTTAGAGATACAGTGGGGTGCAGACATAACTTCTCACAAAGTTAACTTGAAGCAGTCATAAAAGCTCCTCTAAGTTAACTTAAAACAGGTGTCGAGTCTGCTTAAACAGCTCTAGACTAATAGAAAAAAAGGGAAACGGGGAATGTGTCAAAGAGACAACGACCCAAAGGGGAGTAATAACAACTCAAAGCCACCATAAGATCTTCAATAAACGTTGCGAAAACGTCACACCCAACGGCAGGTCGGAGTTGGCCCCTGAATAAAGAGTAATCAGCGAAAGTTCAGCGAAATAAATAAGTCTTCTCTAGAATCCTGACTGCTCAGGCTAGTCATGGTCATAGCTAGAATCCTGACCGTTCTGGTCTGAGCCATGACTACTCCTACTCTGACCTGTTCTGCCCGCGACCGTTCTACCTAAGTCTGTTCTTGCCATGACCGTTCTACTTAAGTCTGTTCTGGCCATGACTGCTCTCAGCTGACCTGTTCTTGCCATGACCGCTTTCATACCAGCTGTTGTCACAGCCCTGGGAAATATGCATGACGTGTCCAATATACACTTCAAGTTAAGTTATATCATAAAAACAAAATAAAAGAAAGATTAGAATTATGAAATGAATTATTCAGATATAAAATTGCGTTTTGCCGGGAAGTGCTCTTGTTCGCGGATAATTATTTACCTGTGTTTATCCAGATAATTAAAAAAAGTAAGAGTTATTTCCCTTTTCGTGATATACCCGAAAACTGAATCACAATAGTTTTCCGTAAATTTATTATTATAAATTAAAAAAATATCGTTAATTTAATTAAAGGGAAAATGTTGATAATTATCAGATTACGTTTACATCGTGAAATGAGGAGATGATTTATGTTTGTTTTTGTTAAAACGTTTTGGGACCGAGAGAAGAGAAATTCGGACAGAAATCAATTTTATATCCAGTTTAAATTCTAGGACCAAAACAACCGTGCCCAGAGCAGACTTCGCAAAAACGGTAATGACCAGAACAGACTTGGCAAGAACGGTCATGGCCAGAGCAGACTTAGATAGAACGGTCATGGCTAGAACAGACTTAGGTAGAACGGTCATGGCTAGAGCAGACTTAGGTAGAACGGCCATGGCTAGAACAGACATGATTCTAGGACCAGAGCAGACCGGATTCTAGGACTCTTCTAAGTCTGCTCCAAGTTAAATTCAAGTTAACTTTGAGCTGTTCTCGTGACTGCTCTCAAAGTTAACTTGGACGAGGGGTTATGTCTGCACCCCACTGTACATTGAAGTAATACCGAGTTGTTGATGATATCGTTGTAAAATCTTCAGGCACAACAAAGGGAATGCGTTTTGAAATGTAGAGCTATATACCGTAGATGTGAGCACATCGACCAGTATCCAATGTCACAAAATTTAGTTACTAAAATTCGCAATCAACATATAGCGCTACATTACATCTATGGATTGTTACTTCCAGTGTCACACATTTATTAAAGGCACATTTGTCGGCTACAGTAGTCCTATAATATAAGTTCATATCGTTTATATTCAACTACCTTTGTTTTTTCGAGGGAAAATTAGCATTCTACGAACTATATTGTAAGGAAATTTATACCATGCAATGAGATATGGTATTTGGAGAAGGACGGAATGTGTGGTCTTTCCTGTGACGTACTTATGTTATGTCTTTTGGCTGTGTTTCCGATATTGCCATTGTCTCTAGTTTTTTTTTCTGACTGTTCGGTTTTCACTTTCTTCACAAAACTATGATAAGGAAAGTATTATACAGAATTAATTATTACAAACGTAGAAGCATATCATATGATACACCATTAAAGTATGTTAAAGTTAACTCACCAGAACCTCTGGTACATTCTTAGAGAAAAAAGGGCTACTGTATATCCAAATGGTGATTACAAATTATGGAAATATAACTCATTACAGTTTGAATGGCAACGTTATTGCACAACGGCATATTTTAATCACTTACACGATTTTAAAAGTGTATAGCGTTGTTAGAGGAGCACCCGGGGAGGGACACCCGGGGAGGAGCACCAAAAAATGTATCCTAGTAAGTAATAAAAATGAATGTCGTTGAACTCCTTCAAATACACCGTAAAACGTAAATAACATCATGAATTTCAGAGCTCAATTTTATTCCTTTCAAGGAGGACAAGGACTTACAGCTGTGAACGTTGGCTCTAGACGAATATGTTAGATTACATGTACACATATGTTTCTATTTTCAAATAGAGTTAGTGTAGATCTTTTATGAAGTTATAATGCCATACAAATTAATGCCAAAATTCAAGGACAAAAGAAGAGATTTTACAAATGTAAATACTGGATGTGACATAAAAAAATCAAATATTTTAGAACAATAAAAGTCGTAATAATTTTATTCCATTTTCAACGTTAGTCCCGCTTCAACAAGGAGTGTCTTCACTGAAGAATAAAAAAAAATACCCAAGTTGTATGAAATTATCATCAATTACTATGCAATGTCTTTATTCTTTAATGTTGTGCCATGACATGAATATACCTTTCATTTGCATTAAACTTGTCTTATTATAAAGGTACCAAGTGTCGTCTTGAACTTACTATGAGGTGTAAGCAAAGTTCATAGGTATCATGGTGACTTCAACATGAAGAACACCAATAAAGGCGGTGTTCCATTGCTTGGTTTTTACCATGTCTCCGTACAGATTCTAGCTTCATATTTACAAAATAAAACAATATCAACAAATTGAAAAACGGGTAGATAGCTATTATGACAATGGTGATTTAGTCTGGAAAAGATTGAAACGGGTAAATTGTCTTTTATTTATATACAGAATGTATCTGTGAAATAGCAGATTTTTTTTTTCGTTCGGAACATCCTTGAGTATTTTAGTTGGAAAAGCAGCATTTTTCACTGATAAATATCATATCTACATTGTCTGCCTAATTAGGTATCTATTCAAGATGGCAAACAACTGGCTTGAATACTTGTTTTTTATCAGAAATCAATACCTTCACATTTGTGAAACAAATTTGTTCCTTATTTAGTTTATTTCTTGCAGTGATTGAAATTAATATTACCAAGGTCCTACCAAAGGGTCACAGAACGGAATACTGTGACCAATAATATATGTGTTCCGGAGAACATCCTACGGGATACCACTGACTTGACTTACGTACAGCAAGAAGGTAACAACTATTTCAAACTTTCGGACAAACCAGTCAAACTGAAACCATGTAAAGTAAATCTCCTCCTACACATGAACTGATACCAAATATTTCTACTTGTAGACATAAAACTGGTAAAAACACTAAATGTAAAACGTGTAATATGTTAATTACCTCTCCAGATTTCCAAAGTGAATTAACCGGTCATAAATACGTTACCAAATCTTATGAACCCCTGGATTGTTCAACAAGAAATGTCATTTATGGCATCGAATGTTCTCTATGTGGTCTTCTGTATGTTGGTGAAACTCGTCAGTCACTTCTGAGCAGGATGAACCAACACAGGTATGATAATAAAGATCCACAATATCGGATGCTTTACAACCATTTTAATCAACCTGATCATGATCCTGCTCTTTTAATGAAGGTGCGATTCATTGAAAAAATATTCCATCATACTAATAGTCCTGTACTTAGTACACCATATAGGACAGACAGAGAACTTTACTGGATTAAAGAACTAGGCACTGCTATGCCATACGGGTGTAATTAAGGAAGTGGGAAATTTATCTAGTCCAGCATGTAATGAAGTCAACGTCATGCGCTTGTTCAATACCAACAAACGAATAATCCGTAGTCATGGCACTAGGCATCGTCCTAACGTAAAAAGGGCAGCTAAATGTAGGTCACAGTTGAAAATGTTTCAAGATCTATTGTCCAACCTTCAACATCCACTTGGACTCAATTATATCAGAACAATTTTATTTTCCTTACCTGTGCCGTTCTTGAAAAAAACTGCGAGACTATAGTCTTGATCAGAGTGGAGTTAATCCACTGACTCCACAATATAGACTCTGCAGTATTATCTGTGATGTAGCACAATTTAGACTGTTTAAACCTGTCAGGAATGAAGAATTACATAACAGCAACAGGAAATTTTTACATATACCATTTAAGAACAAAGGTATTGACGCTATAAATCTAAGCGATATACTTAATCACAAACAAGTAATATCGAAAATTCCTGTCTACTTCAATAATTAGTCAGTCCCCATTATTTCCTACAGCTACTCCAACACCACCGCAAAACATATCTTTAATTACAGAAAAGCATTGCAGGACCTAGATATTGAAGTTTACTCTAAAAATCCTCTGACGTGTGATTGTTCCAGTTAACCTTTTATATACCAACCATCTGGCCACGTTATTACAGGTAATCTTGATATCATTGACCACGATGGTCTCAGGAAAATTATTTCAAAAGGCCCGAAGTTCAGGGAACCTCAACGTATCAACTGGAATCATAATTTTAAGATCATTATGGACGCAGTTGAAGAATATGCCAGATCCTGGATCAAGCGTGAATCTGAAGTTGATGACATCAACACATTGTCAGAATGGGTAAAAGCTATCCGGTCTTTAGTGTTACGCAGAATACATAAATTGAAAAACTGCGTACAGAATACACCCAAATCTATCTTCAAAGACTGTGACGCTGCATCTTGTCTTTCATCCCTGCACGAAAAGTATGTTGTCGTTCCAGCAGACAAACCCGCAAATAATGTTGTTTTTGTGTGCAAAAAGCACTACTATGATTGCCTAATACAAGAACTTGGTATAGATAATAGCTCAGGCAACCCCAAGTACAAAAATATTACTATAGATAAAGATGAAATCCTGGCAAATCATAAATCGTTTATTGAATCATTAAACATTTCTAACAATGACAAATCTAATGATTTGCCTAGTTTGTACTGGACACCCAAACTTCATAAGTGGCCATACAAACAACGGTACATTGCCGGCTCTTTCAAAACAACGGCAGTAGAATACCGAAGGAACAAAGCACAAGATTACACAAATCAAAGTCCAGAGACAAGGCAAAAGCAAGAACACCAAAAGACGGAAGACCAAAGACACCACATGCCCACAAAACACACGAACGTTACATATACAACACAAAAAACTAAAGCACTAACAGTGTGAACTCTCAATAAACAAGAGTGACATCAGGTGCCCCGGAAGGGTAAGCATGTCCTGCTCTGTGCACAGCACCCGTCACACTGTCAGTGGGTCAATTCAGGGTAAAGTCGAAACCGGTAATGTCAAATCAGGGAAGACGCGAATCTAGCTGAAAATGTCAGTTTTTATTTGTGACACTGACATTTCATATCTATCTATGATGTCGTATGGTGACGGCCATAGAATTTCTGAAGGGACGAAAGTAACAAAGGCTGAACATATCCCTGACTCAGCAGTTTTTGTGACAGTGCTTTTGCTCTTTCCACAAAGTCACTGTATGTACTGCACGCTCTACAGTAACGAATTAATGGTGAAATATATACTCCATATGCTGGGGATGCAGGTATATTGCTGCAGAGAAAGGGAAAGTTCACAATTGGAAAGTCAAAATCATCACGTTTGTCATATAATCTAGATTTCAGACGTCCATGTTCGTCAATGTACAACAAAAGGTCAAGGTATGAAGCAGAATCGGGTGTATCGGTTGTCTCTTTAATTTCAAGTTCACTGGGGTAGATACGATGTAAATATTCTTTAAATTTTGGGTTATTAAGTGAAAGTACATCGTCTATATATCTGAAGCTGAAATTAAAAGTCTGGGCTAGCTGTTTTTGTTTCTGTTGTATCAGCCCTTGTAAAAATTGCTCTACTAAAGAACTCTCCATTACCCTAACTAAGATTTTGACTGCTGTGAAAGAAGGCCAGCAAAAATACTGTGATACTGTTTATTCACGTAGTAACATTAATCATATGTGGATACTCATCTTCTGAACAACTTGAAAACCCGGTCACTTTCTAAGATCCACTCGTTGAAAACATTCGATTTTTCTACACTCTATACTACTCTTCCCCATTCAAAATTGAAAAGTCGTTTCATTGATCTTATCAAGAACGCATTTACTTACAAAAAAGGACAGAGCTTTAAATATGTAGCCTTAGCATATACATCTGCATATTTTACTAAGACAGTACCGAAGGGTAACACATGACACTACACTGAAGAACAGGTGATCAGCATGCTGGAATTTCTCATTGACAACATTTTTGTCTAGTTCAGGGGCAAGATATTTCAACAGACAGTCGGCATTCCAATGGGAACGAATTGTGCTCCTCTCTTAGCCGACCTGTTTTTGTTCACTTACGAAACAGAATTTTTGCAAAATTTGGTAAAATAAAATTAAAGAGGCTAGATCCTTTCATTACTCATACAGATATATTGATGACGTCTTGTCGCTTAATAATAGTAACTTTGCCGACTATATTCCATTAATATATCCCCCAGAACTTGAAATAAAGGAGACTACAGACACTGACCATTCTGTTTCGTTTTTAGATTTACTTTTTGAGTTTGACGACAGTGGCAACCTCATGACAAAAGAGACGATTTCAATTTTGATATTGTAAACTTTCCACACCTCGACAGTAATATTCCGTCTTTCCCATCTTGTGGAGTATATATTTCTCAATCCGTTACGCTAGAGCATGTAGTCACTATCAAGATTTTGTAAAACGAACAGGGCTTCGGGAAATGCAGATTAATAGTTTTTTCAGAAGAAATTTATTGGACGATATCCAGAGTTGATTGATAAATATTCAATTCCTATTTCCATTTTTATTGAAGACGGTTTTGTTTAGGTTTTGGCTTCTTCCTTGATGTTTCTCTTTTTGCAACTTTAGTGTGATTTGTGCACCGAGCGACAAAAACATTTTACCTGTATGAGACAAGGCTTGTACATCGAACGACAAAAACATTCTACCTATGTGAGAAAAAGTCAAGGTTTTGACAGGAGGCACACCAAATATTCGGCCTTCCATTGACTCGTATGTTGAATTCTGGGATTTCAAAAATTCACATAATATAGAAATGAATTTTCCCAGTTGTGGGAACTTGTTTTTTCGTTAACAAATCACCAACACGATACAATAAATACATTTAAACCATATGTTGCATGTCAAATAAGAAAATAAAATTGAACTGAAACGTTCCGGTTAATTTTGTACATAGTCGCAACAGAGAATTTTGGTATTTGGTCGTATTACATTCGATCCGTTCTAGCTTGTTACGCAACTTAATCTTGTTTTTTCAACTGTTCTTTGCTCTCCGTCATTCACCTAGAAATATTCTATGATCTTGCTGATTATAAGATGTATCAATTGGCTGGAGTCACTACAAATTAAAAGGCACTATTTTTTATAGTACTATTTTCGAGGTCTGTCAAAGATTAGCGTATTGAAATAGTGTAGTGTCCCCTGACAATATTATGGCTTTGACATTTAACACAATCTGGGCACAAAAAGCTATAGCTAGTCGTCATATAAGCGGTAGGTTGATGCATTATTTAACCTGGTTTAACCCACCATTTTATTCATAAAATACCCGTTCCAAGTCGGGAATATGACGGTTTGCCAAAAATGTTCTGTGTCGAATTGTGTTTCCCTGATTCAGTCGAATGTTATACGGATTTTTCTTACTGGTCTCTTCCTTTGATCGATTCGGACTTTTGTTGGCACTTTTATTTATTTACTCTATGATAAATTACCGTAAAATGATACGTTACATATATGAGGGTCCTCACGGGAGGGTTCTTGCAATCAAATAATCATTAAATTTTTGCCTTGGTAATCAAATAATCATTAAATTTTTAACTTGGTATTCAATAAATTTTTGGCTTAGTAATCAGAAAGTATATAAAAATGCAAGCTAATAATCAAATAATCATTAAGTAATGCCCTCGTAATCAAATAATCATTACAAAAATGCCTTGATAATCAGGTAATCAAGAAACCCATGAGGGGCCTCATATATACATTTTGTATGTAGAAACATTTCAGAAGTTTGTACATGTATTGACATTTATTTGATCATTTTAGCAATATTTATGATATTTTATTTATTTTGTCTTTTTCATGATGTCTCAGTTGGATATGAATTGACGTATTTTTTTTATTTTGGAATTCCCCCTTTCATCAATTTTGCTTCGGTATTCGTTTGCCGATGTATATTATACAAATAAATGTATTTACACTCGATCTTGACAGAAAAACTATCAATTTTGTTTTACGATAAAGCAACCAAATGACAATGAAGACATATCAAAGACACAATACACTCCTTAATGATAAGCTTGACTTATAAACAGAACACACTTTCTTAAAATAATTAGCAATAAATAAAGAAAGAAAGGCGTATAATAAACCACTGGAATTTTACCTCGTCTGCGAATACAAACTGGTATTTTTTCCAATATACCAATTTTCTTTCATTAACACACTCTTTTTGAAAACCAACTTTGTAAATGTTTTCTTTGATCACTTAAATCATCATCACAAGTATCACGTAATTTGTCATTTGTACAAAAGTATCTGGTTTCTTGGATACCGTTCTATGATTTCACAGTCAGGAAAATAATTGTTCTAATTTTAGGCCAACTTTAAATAAGGATGCTTTAAGCCTATTCGGGTCTCCTGAACAAAAGTTTAATTAATTTTGAATAAATTTGAATAATTGAAATTTGATTTCTGAAATTATATGTGTATATCTCGTGCAATATCTACATTAATTTCGCTTTTACGGAATTGTTGACTTAGACTGAGTTATTGAGAATGCTTACTAGAACTGGAAACTAATATTAAATTAAACTTTTCAATTGTTTTCTATTTCAGCCTCAAAAATGTTTGGTTCAATATTTAGCCCTAGTGCCCTTTCATAAAAAATCACAAAAAAGGAAATATTTCGCACTCAAAAATTCTGACGAGGGGGGGGGGGCGGTAGATCTTGAACATGATTTAAATAACAAAATACCGAAGTTACTGTTGATTCAGTTTCAGCATATGTGCATTTCGACAACTTATGTCTCTTTAGTACTTATTAAATAAAAAAAAAAAAACATTTGTAAATCCATGTAATACGTGTAAACACTGATAGAGGACACATTATCAACAGGATCTAAATAGGAAAGCAAAAATGTATATGCAAGAGGGAGATACTCCATAGGTTTTTACAAAGTTTTCTGAAATCAAGATATGGCAATTTTCAAATAAAATCGGCGTTCGGCCAGCACCAAAGTACTAGCTACTGGGTTGGCGACTACCAGTGGCATCGGCCAAGTAGTAGCAAATAACAAAATACGGTAGTTAGTGAATTCATGTGCTTTAACATCCGTTAAAGCACATGCCCCTACAGTGAGATGCAGACATAATCTCTTATAACGTTAACTTGGAGCAGCCATAAAGCTCCCCTAAAGTTAACTTCGAATAAGTACTATGAATTCTGCTCAAGAATTTCTCTAAGTCTAATCTAGAATCCTGAATGCTCTGACCAGTCATGGTCATAGCTAGAATCCCAACCGTTCTGACCTGTTCTCCCCATGACCGTTCTACGTTAGTTTATTCTGGCAATGACCGTTCAGCGTAAGTCTGCTCGACCAATTCTAGCTAAGGCAGCTTTTGTGACAGCCCTGACAAATATTCATAACGTGTCCAATATTTACACGTATTTTATATATTCCAAGTTTACTTATAATATCATTTACAAGTCCATTGTCATAGTACTTATTCGAAAGCTTTATGACTTCTTTGAATAAATCTATTTAAGGTGTCTCAGTGCTAAATTTCTTAATTAATGAAACCTAAATGAACAAGTATTAGACAAAAATGGTGGAATAATACCACTGAGACACCTTAAATAGATTTATTCAAAGAAATTTTCTTTCAAAACAACGAAAAAGGACACTCATTCACTTAGTTCAAGGAATTGTATACAAATCCTTGTTCGGTTGTGTATCAGAACTGTGAAAAATGCATATAGCAGTATTGACGAATACCCGAATTTAAAATAAAATCGTATTTCAATATTTTAATTATTATAGCTTGGAAATAAAAATTGACAGATTAGAACACTGATTGTCAAACAGAATAATAACAGACCATGCCCTCTTTCGGTTGTCTCCATATTGAGAAATATGAAATTTTGCCAGTTTTCAATTGAAATTGGAAGTACTTTAATCAATTTCTTAAGTGTTAGAAAATACATCATTTTGTAGATAAATATCTTAACTTTTTGAAAAGAGCAAATCATTTTTAGATTCAAAATAGTTTTCTTTTAATTAATCGTGAGATGAAGCTACTATTCACAAAAATACAAGGGTTATAAAGGAGAAAATACGTAACTCATGCATTTTTAATGGCATATTTTCAAATCAAATTGGAAGTAATTTCCCATTTTTCGATTCTGAAATAAATTATACCAAAAGAAAGATTTTTCATTGTAGAATAAGCAGAGAGCCAATCATTTTTAGAAAGTGATATACCAAATTTGTTATTTTGATTTTTTTGTCGACCCTTATGCATTTTATATCGACAATTCGAATCGTGTACAGGTAGCTTGTTTGGTCACGTGATTTTTCGGATGTCCCCCATTTTCTGGGTATGCTCTCTACAACTATTTCACACGATAAGCAAAAGTCAGTACTCCGGGATTTAATACATCAGTCTTTCTGTACTAAAAAGGGTGAGAGAAGATATTCATATTTGGTGATGGGAAAAGATAGGGCCTAATTTGTTAAACATAACACTTATTCACACAAAAAGTATACAAAGGAGGATGTCATTGCAATGCTGGAATCCTTGATTGATAAAAATGTACCATATTTGTAGAATTTTGAGGAAAAGTTTTCCAGAAGACAATAGGGATACCTATGGGGACTTCTTGTGCGCCATTTTTAGCAGATTTGTTTCTTTATTCGTATGAAATAACAAAATACCGAGGTTACTGTGAATTTAGGTTCCGCATATGCGCATTTCGACAACTTATGTCTCATCTGTGCAGATAAAGTCGAAACATTTGGAAAACCATGAACCGAAATGTGTGTAAAAGCTGATAGAGAACAAATTACCAATAGGGCCTAAATAGGAATGCCAAAATCAGCCAAGGACAGAGCTATGCAAGAGGGAGACACTCCTCAGTTTTTAACAAAATTTTCGTAAATTTAGATATTGCAGATTTTGAAGCTAGGTTCATACAAGGGCCAGTTAATAAAAAAAAAATCAACAACCTAGCCCAATCCTTCAATTTCAGTTTCCGTTAAATAGATGATGTTTTTTCATTGAACAACCCTCAATTTAAGGATAACCTTCATCTTATTTACCCAAATGAACTATAAATTACAGAGACCACTGATACACCATCATCAGCATCCTACCTGGACCTATACATCTACATTGACAACTCTGGACGTCTGAAAACAAAATTAACGACAAGCGTTATGATTTCGACTTTCCAATAGTGAACTTCTCGTTTTTGAGCAGTAATATTCCAATATCTCCGGCATATTGCGTGTACATTTCACAGCTCATTCGCTATTGCCCTACCTGTAGTTTGTATAGCGATTTTGTCAACAGAGCGAAATTACTTTCTCAAAAACTTATACACCAAGGGTATGGTTAGTCACTGTCGCAATTGTCACTACAGGAGTTTTACGGTCGTCACCACGATTTGACAGACCATTACAATGTTTCTGTTTCACAAATGAGCACAGATATCTTTGGGTAGATCCAGAGTGTGTTACCGGACTGACTAACACCGACTGTGACAAAACCGGACTTTTTACTGGCAGTGTGACGGGTGCAACACGTGGAACAGTTCACACTAACCCTTCCAGAGCACATGATGATACTGCTAGTGCTTTAGTTTTGTGGGGTTCTTGTTCATTTTTGTTTATTTGTTTTGTCTTTGTCATACTGTCTCAGTTCGTGTTGACTGTGAATTGCCGTGATTTTGGATTCATGATTTTAGAATTCCCCTTTTCTCGTTCTTGTTAAGGTATTTGTTTGCCGATGTATTTGAACTGGTAAGGCTTTATTGAACAACATTACTTATTTAAAGTTTCGACAATAACAAATGTACTGCTGTATTTTATGTTTTTATTGTTTATTCTGAACATGCAGTGATAGAACTAACTAGTAGTTTGTTTCATCCCATTGTGCCTTATGTTTGTCTACTTCTGTTTCTCTAGAGTTTCAATAGTTTGCAATCTTGAAAAATGTTAGAGATACAAGTTTTCGAAGATGGCAGACAGAGTACACAAATTTTGTCTGTAATTTTCATCAAAGTCACACCAGTCTGGAAATTTGAAATAAGATAAATAAAATGATCAAACTGTTAAATATCAGGAATATATCGGACAGACCGATTTGACTTTTGGCTAAATAGGTTTTCTCATCTTTTGTCGGGTCCCTGTCATATTCTTTTATAAATGAATCATTATCGCCATAAAGATTTTGAACAGAGGATTTGCCTTCTGCACATGTACAATCGACAACATTGGAGTTATCAAAGCGAGTTTCAATATAAAATACATGTTTGCTTTTCCAATGAATGAGAACTCTTCTTTCTTAAAATGCACAGTTTTTAATGAAAAAAATAGTTTTTAACAATTTCTTTTTGCTGTTGTAAACGTCCACTTTGTCTGAACATCTTTTTATTGTCCCTTTAAAGAAAAAAATAATGCGGCCTTGTTGAAAAATCTTAATTAAAAAAAATATATAATGTATTTTACACATTCAACAGAATAAGGGAGTACGAGTGTCAGAAATTTTGTAATTAGTATTAAAATGCTTACTTTTTGTTTTAAAAAGGTTTGCTAATAGAACAGCACGAGCAAAAAATTTTGGAAATCCATGTAAGAATTTTTGAAACCGTTCTCTCGAGAATTTTCATCAACTATGAAAAAGAAAGAAGAATTTTCATCAACTATGAAAAAGAAAGGAAATGGGGTAAATGTCAAGGAGACAACATCCCATATCCAGGTTAAAACGACCAAAAACAAAACATCTAGGGGTCACCATATGGTCTTCAACACAGTGAGAACCTCACACCATATAGTAAGCCTTAAATGGCCCCAAAAAGGTAAAAAAGTGAATAAATCAATGCAAACAAACCACATCCAATAACTCAAATATCAAGAAACTAAAACTTTATAAGAAGACAAGGACAAGCCAAAGACCAACATATTCCTGACTTGGGACAGGCGCAAAAATTGTTTATACTGTTTATATGCCTTCAAATATATGATGATATAATCGGAAGTTTATAAAATTTTATGCATTTGAAAGTGACTCATGATCAAGAAAGTATGATACATGTGCAAAAAAATAAATTAACCCTGTTTAAATGGATAGAACGCGAGGATATCGAATGATAAGTTGAGGGATCTAAAATTTCCGGAATCTTTTCGCTGGAAAACAAAATTTCAAAATGCTTTCTAAAAGTAAAAAAGAAGAATGGTGTCACCAAAAAATTATTTTGAACAATTAAATTTATCCCATTGATTTCATAGTAATTATCTCCATTTTTCAAATATCCTTTTCTGAACATTTTAACAGAGATACAATACATGGTCTCCAGAAACAAACGTAATAATTTAATAGCATTATACTTGTGCCTTGGGATAATTTTTTGGTGACACCATGTCTTCGTACAGATTCTATCTCGTGTGCATTTACTCCATTTACTTTCGCCGTTTATGCAATTTCTTGTATGACATTACACACCGGCTGATGTTCTAATATTGTACTTATATAATTTGAATTTTGTACATTAAATACTAGTAATATATCAGCTGTACCAAGTCTTTTTACGGAGAATGTTTTATTTTCAATTATTGCATTTGCATATGACATAGAAAGATAGTGCATGGATGAAAAATAACTGTCGCCAAGATGTCTGGATAGTTTTCTGTCCCCTAGGTTGCTGTTACCTATGTTTACATGTTGCACGATTAATTAACTGCATAATTTAGCCAGAAAATTGTCACAATATTATCAAATATTACATAATTGTTTTCGACAATACTGAAAATAAAGAAGATAACAGTGATACCTATGTGCTTTATAAATGATTCCATAATTATCGTGATAATAGTTTCGGGAAATATCAATGCCCACATACAGATCATTGAATAGATATAAACAGGAAATGTTGATATGCTTCACTACAATAGATCTATATCCCAGTAGTTGACAACGGAGGTAAAGAATACAGACTGTGGGAAAATAATTTCCATGTTTGAAATTCAATAAGCTTGAACGTTTAGAAATTTAAATAAGACACGTTTTGGTTGTAATACAATAAACTTAATTTTTATCTATTCAACGGAATTCTGTTGTGTTATGGATTTGTGTTTCATATTTTATTTGTTTTTGGTCGTCTTTAACCGTTTTGTTTTTCAAATCGTTCAATATTTACAAAAATGTCCTAAAATGGTTTAATATTTACCACACATGAAAATTGGATTATTTTCTTGTTATTACATTTATTTTATAAACATCAAACATTGATGGCGTTTCAACATAATAGAAAAACCAAAAAGATTTAAGTTTAACTTTTTTTTAAATCCAATTTTACAGTTTTGAATCAATACATATCACTAATGTTCTAAAAATTTGCAATTTGTAAAAAGTATCAGTTTGATCGTTGTGGTAAATTCTCTCATGGTTTTAAGTTGTCAAAGTAATACAAATGCTAAACAGTTTTGTGTTTTAGAGTACCAATTTTGCTTCATTAGAATATATTCAATTAATTCTATCCCAGTGAACTTGAAACTAAAGAGAAAAATTACTAAATACCGAAGTTACTGTAAATTTAAATTCTGCATATGCGCGTTTCGACAACTTGTGTCTCTTCAGTGCAGATAAAATCTAAATGTTTGGAAGACCATAAACTCAAAGATCAGATACAGCAAATTCTGCTTCATACCTCGACCTTTTGTTTTCATTGACGAACATGGACGTCTGAACTATAGGTTATACGACAAACGCGATGATTTTGACTGCTCAATTAACTTTCCCTTTCTCAGCAGTAATAACCCTACTTCCTCAGCATATGGAGCGTATATTTCATAATTTATTCGTTAATTCGTTACTTTAGAGCTTGTAATTCATACATTGACTTTGTGGAAAGAGCAAAAAAAAAAGCACTGTCACAAAAACTGCTGAGTTAGCGATATGGTTAGCCGTTGTTACTTTCGGCCCTTCAGAAATTCTATGGTCGTCAACACGACATTCTAGATATATATACAATGGCGGTGTCACATTTACAGCTAGATTCATGTCTTCCTGGATTTGACATTAACTATTGTGACTAAAATGTGCAGATCTAACTAAAACATTAATTTAAGTGTCGTATTTGTATAGTGTTTGTGTGTTTTGTGGGTGTGTAGTGTCTTTTGTCTTTCGTCGTCTGGTTTTCTTGCTTTTGTTTTGTCTCTGGACTCTCATTTATGTAATCTTGTCCTTTGTTACTTCGGTATTCAGCTGCCGTTGCTCTATTGAACTCTTTTAGCAACACAGTAATTATGCCTCTAGGGAAAAAATATTCATGGAAAGTTGACGATCACTAACATTTTTTTTAACTTATCTATGATTCAATCCTGAACATCAACTACTTTAAATCATGTCATACTTACTAATAGTGACCCGTTACTTATAATATTGATGGCAAGATTTTGAAATGAAAATGTTTAATGCACTACCAGATATTGTCGAGACATTTAATACTTGATTTAGCATGTGTTTCTCAAAACAATTAGTCTGCAATTGTTCCAGGCCAGGCTTTATGTATTATGACCTGACTACCTAACATGAAAGTGTACTCCTCTTTCCATAACATAGAGAAGTGTCAGATTAGACGGGAACTCTGGAAAATGAATAAAGCTAAAATATATCACGATTTACATATCCAGCAACAATAAATTATTCCCTTAGAATTGCACAAGTTATTTCTGCTCATATCACCAATTTAAGACCTGTGTAACATAATTATGACATTATTAAATTGTTAATTTAAATGTATTAAACATATACTAATCAACTAATGGTCTTGGTGTTTTAGCTTTGATAGTTTAACTCTCCAAGTTTAACGTTAAAAATAACAAAATACCGAAGTTACTGTAAAATTTATCTTCTGCATATATCCTTTTCGACAACCCATGTCTCTTCAGTGCAGATATAAGGAAAACATTTGGGAATCCATAAAGCGAAATGTTTAAAAGCTGATAGAGAAGAAATTACCAAAAGGATCTAAAAAGAAAAGCCAGAATCAGCTAAGGACGGGGCTATGCAAGAGGGAAATACTCAAATATATATAATTTAAATTATTTATAAATTACACGCAATAAACATTGAAAGGATATGGAGTAAATGCATATTAGACAAAGTCTCCTCAACTACAATGTAGAACCAAAAAATGGAACACTGCAGTGTTTTTTCATTCAAGTATAGTACCGGTTTGAAACCATCGACAACTTATAAGCTCGTTCTTAAACATATATGTTTCTTATTCCCAACACAACCACGATATAACATACTTCTACTGAAGGTGATTCTACCAACAAAAAGCTTATAGATACTTACTCTAGGGGTAATTTGATTTTCCAGTAATTATTAACTTTATTGGGCTTCATTAACCAGTATCACATTTATAAACTCAATAATAATATGTTAGCTTTATCTAATAATTCTTGTTTTAGACAGTTATTGTTGGTTTATAAGATTAAAGGCTCATCTTCTATTCTATTTTGGCCTAGTCGATTTAATTAAAAAGAGACAGTGGTGGTCATTTGTCCAAGAAGGTCATTCTATTATCGAGAAGTTTAATTCCGAGGCTAGACATTTTGTCAGGTCCTGGTTATGTGATTTAAAGATTAAAATAAAACTAGACAAATGACATATACTTTGATTATCGGGATTTCATCATAGAATAATCATTAACATTTACAATTAACTTACTTATACTCTATAATCGTTCATGTGATAGTAACTTATTTATATTGATAGATTTATGGGTTATGCAGAGATTCACCAAAATTAGTGAGAACCCAAGCCTCAGTCTAAGAAAAAAGAACCAAAAGACAATGGCAACATCGAAAACACAAAGATACAATGACATCAAAGAAAAGAAAAGAGGAAGCACACACACAGAAGAATGGACCCATATAAAATAACGGGTAAGATTATGTGCACTTGTCAAATCCGGTAGTAAAGTCTTATCCGGTAGAGGAAACAACAATTCTGAGCTTGTAAAAGGAAAGATCTGTTATCACCTGAGAAATACATATATCATGTATTTCCACAGGATCGTGATGTCGACAGTAAAACGTCTGCAATGATGACTTCAGTTTATGGGTAACATACCCTTGTTTGGGTAGATTATTATGGGCAAAATGACTCTATCAAGGAAATCAATGTATCAATACGGGACCTTTTTTAGGAACTCTGATGTAATTGAAGCCGGAAAAGATCTCCTCATATACCAGTAAGGCGTAGGGATGTCATGGAGTGACTGGATTCTTGATCTGTTGAAATAAATATATACCACATTAAAAAAAAACAAAATATTTATGAAATTGGAGTATACACTTATAATTGTTTCTACATGACAAGTTTTTAACTCAATAATTGACGAAAACCATTAACCTGAATCGCTTCAAAAGATTGAATATAAACTACCCTTAGCTCAACAGTGTTCCTTTAATGAGTGATTCCCTCTCAATTCACTGATGTATTGATTTTTTATCGTATAGTATCAGAAATGTATTCCGGTTTGAACACGACTCAGAAGTCCAGTATTTAAAGAAATTTAGGTAGACTAGACGAAAGCATTGGTTGTGTTTAGATCTTTTAAAACTCTCTACTTTCTGATCCAAACCCAATCATCTTTACGCAAAAACAAATTAAAGTTTAAGCTAATAAAACATGGAAGTCTCCTAAGACTGGATTTTCCTCACAAAACGCAAAATTCCTGGAAGCTCAAAACTAGCAGTTAAAACTCAACATATCCTGAGAGAAAGGAGACACTAAAATAAAAAAAAAATCAATACCACTATTTAAACATCTCGGAAACCCTAAAAGATCCTTGTTCTTGCAATAATTTCCCACATTGATATACTATCATACTTTCAAAGTGTGATATTTCATTTTTTTTGTAATTTAATATCTCCAAACTCCTTCGCTACTAAAGGTTCTGTAGTCGATACAGTGACTACTTTAATAGAGCTCGATTGCTTACAAATAGAATAATAAAGCAAGAATATGTTACCCATAACTTTAAGTCATCACTACAGAAGTTTTACGGTCGACATCACGATCTGTTATGGGATATCTGTTTCCTAGATGACAACATATTTTTCCCTTTACAGATAAATATAGACATTGTTTTCCCTACCTTGATTTGACTTTACTATCGGAGTTGACACGTTCAACAAGGCAGGTGTCTTATAAGACGCAGGAAATGCTTACTCGACCGGTGCACATGATCTCCAACTATGTTTTACGGGTCTATGACGTTCATCTGTATGTACGTCTTCAATTTTCTTTTCAGTCCCGTATTCATGTCCCGTTTGACTAGATGAGTGCCCCGTGTTTATCAGTAAGATGTTATTGTCCACTAGCTTTGGAAGCCAGTACGTGCTTTTGTCGAGCAACGGATAACAGTGATTGAAATAACACTTTCTCAATTAAATTTTTGTTTTTTAGACGATCCAGCACTCATTGTCATTAAATAAATGGATAAAGCGGTTTTTTGAATACATCAATGAATTCGACTGTAACCAAAGCTAGGGGCCGTCTTGAACTTACCATGAGGTGTGACCAAAACTCACTGTTGAAGCCTCAAGGTTAAACAACAATAAAAGCGTTGTTCTTTTGCTTGGTTCGTAGCTACCACAATAGAGATTCATGTTAGATAACCCTATGAAATAAAAACTGTTTAATTTTAGTCTAAAGGAAAAGTTTTTTTTTTCTGAAAAAGAAGGCTTAAGAAGAACACGATGCCGTATCTTAAAAATGAAAACATTATTAGTCAAAATTTCTCTTTTCTACCTGAACTAATACAGAACGGGCTTTTTATCGTTTATTTTGATTCCAGCTTTTTAAGATTTTTCAATTTAACTTGGTTTTGGTTAACCCCCAATTGGCAACCAATTGGTAAATAGAAAGATTATGCAATATTTTTTCTACCTATTTTCATGAGTATTTATTGATCTTTCTTGGAGCGATTAATTTTTGAAATTTGGAATATTTTCAATAACTGCACAAGTAAATTTAATTTGTATCAAGAGTTTTCGCGTGTTGGTTTAATTTTCGCAGTTGTTGTTGTCTTAATTGATATTGCTATGCCATAAGTTTTGTAGGGACTTTGTCAAATGTCTTGCAATATATGCTTGAGTTATGCTTACGTGTTTTCTAGTAGACTTTGTAAGCATTTCTCAAGTGCACTGATGGGAGCCATCGTTTATGTAAACTGCGTAAAGGGGATTTTTTTTTTAAATTAGCAACAAGAGACCTTAAATTCTAATTTTACTGACCACTGGCCACTTTGAGAGTGTAATATTTCAAATGGTGTTGAAAAAAAATATTGTAATCTACATGTAGGTCAGGTGAATAGTCCTATTATGACTTAAAGTTGAAATCATTGAACAAAGTATAACACGGAATAAGGGAACTAACATTTTTTACAGATAAGGTCAACCTTTCCCCTAGTAAGTAGTGACTATTTCCAATGTTACCAGATGTTTCTTATTTCTAATGCAATGATTAAAACATTGGTAATATAATGGGATACGTCGAATTTGTTCTCATGTGTGTGTGTTATCAAGTTGTAAAATTATAACTATTACTTTACAATGTATGGGTAAAGGTAAATTGTAGTGTCTTCTAGAAAGAACAAAAACTGAAATTAGACAATTTGCGTAATGGCAGACTATTGGAAAATCATGACAGTGTGATAAGTTTAATACGATCAGTTAGAAACTTAGTATCGAGACAACAGTTTATATTTAGACTTCTATAAATTGAAATTAATTTTCTATGGACTTTTCAGAAACCTTAAGACAGGAAAAATAACAGCATAAGATGATTCACAAAAGTGCTCAGTTAGTACAAATGAGTCGTCGATAATAGTTAATAGTTGCAGCTTTTAACCATCAATTCACAAGCTGTTCAGTTGAATTCTACTTGATGAAACAGGTGCTTTAATGTCCAATATCAGCGTTATAGTGTCAGATGGAATAGTGCTTCAACAAAAATGTGATTGTCCAGTTTAACGATTGTAACTACCTCGGACACACCTAGAAGATCCTTGAAATGTTTGTTTTGATATTTCTTTTATCATTTTAAAAGATGTCGGCGTGGGAAATTTCCATTGCATTTTTCATATAAAAGACGATAATGTCTTTCAAGTTTCTATTGAACCCAACACGGACACATTTTATTATATCTTTCTGTAAAAATTTTATATTATATAACAAAAAAAGGAGGTAAACATTTCGTCTGCTATTGACAAAAATGCCCGGTGGCATCGGGAATTTGTTGTTTGTCTGCCAGAAAATCTGCAGATTTCTGTTTATTATGGCAACCCTTGAACTGTTTGACCTCCAACCTGTTCAGTCATCAATTATTGCAAATATAAGAGAAATGGAGACGATTCAGGAGGCAGCCAACCCATCACCAATTCCAACAATAAGCTCTGTAACAAACACTGAAAATAAAGCTGCATTCGAACTAAGTTATCAACCACAGGAACTTGTACCACAGAATCCCTCTAACAGATTTAGAGCCTTAGATGAGAGAAACTTGCAGAGTCTTCAGGAAAACTTCCACCAGTCAAAAGCAACAAAAAAAAACACAAAATGGGTTGTTAAACTATTTCAAGGTGTATTTACTGAGGTGTCTGACAAAAACAAAACAGAAAAAAAGATATAAAATAAAATTACTTTATACCGAAGGTACTGTGAATTTAATTTCTGCATATGCGCATTTCGACAACTTATGGCTCTTCAGCGCAGATAAAATCAAATCGTGTGGAAGACCATAAACCCAAAAATATTAAAAACTGATAGAAAATAAATAACCAATATGATCTGAATGTAAAGCCAAAATCAGCTAAGGATAGAGCTTTGCATGAGATATTCCTTAGTTTTCAACAAAATTTACAAGAAATTTGGTACTGTAAGGTTCCAAATAGAATCGTCTTCCGGGTCAGCACCGAAGTACTGAATACTGGGCTTGTGAATACCCTCGGGGAGTAACAGTCCACCAGCAGTGGCATCGACCCAGTGGTAATAAATAACTAAATACCGAAGTTACTGTGAGTTTTATTTCTGCATATAGGCATTTCGACAACTTATGTCTCTTCAGTGCAGATAAAATCTAAACGTGTGGAAGACCATACACTCAAAGATATAAAAAACTGGTAGAGAACAAATAATCAATATGATATAAATGTAAAGTCTAAATTAGCTTTGCATGAGGGAGATACTCCTTAGTTTTCAACAAAATTTACAAACATTTTGGTACTGTAAATGTTTATATGGCATCAGTTGTTTATATGACAATGTTTATATGACATTGTGTTGTCTTGTAAATCATACTGTAATATTTTAGTTTTGTCTTCGTTATTATGTTCGTGCTACTGGTTTGTCCTGGTTAATGCCTGAATACTCAAGAGACTTACAATAGCTTTTCATTTTTTTACCTTGGTACTGTTTGAGGGTTCGAGAAGTAACATGTATCATGAATTTTTATTGGTTTTGTCTAAGGGTTAGAAAATGGTAATTC
Organism: Modiolus philippinarum; assembly: GCA_002080025.1. Taxonomy (NCBI): domain Eukaryota; kingdom Metazoa; phylum Mollusca; class Bivalvia; order Mytilida; family Modiolidae; genus Modiolus; species Modiolus philippinarum. The sequence goes on from MJUU01072682.1 coordinate 180,904, forward strand.
CAATCAGCCTCAAATCAGAACTTTCAAAACAATATATACCTCACTGATAGTGTGACGGGTGCCGCTAGTGGAGCAGGACATGCTTACGTTTCCGGAGCACCTGATGTCACTCCCGGTTTTCATGGGAGTTCACATTATGAGTGCCTTAGTTCTTAATGTCGTGTTTTTATTTCAGTGCATTGTAGCTGTCTCACGTCCTTGTTTTGTCTTTGTTTTTCTCTGTTGCCGTTTTTGCCATATCTTCGGATTTCGATTTTTGTAGTCTTCGGTTCCCTTGTTCCTTCGGTATTCTACTGCCGTTGTCTCAAAGGTTAAATCAATTAACAGTGATTATTCTGTAGAGGACTACCTCATAATAATCATGCTCAATTAAGCTTGACAGGCTTAGCTTTGTGGTTGCAGTTTTATCATAATTTTTCATGTTCTTTAAAATCATAGCCCTATTCTTTAGCAATACTAAAATGTCATTTTTTTCAAATATGTAGTACAAATATGGCCTGAGTCAACTTCATTATCCTCACAGTGATTTGAATCCTGTTTCTCTTTCAAAATAGTTGTATTAACCATATATACTACAGGGGGTGGAAACAAATTGCAAGCTCTTGTTTTGCATATAAGAATTAAATCCATATTTATCTATAATAGTTTCATAGCATTGCAAAAAGGAAATTAAAAAATCACTGCAACTGTGCAAGCTTATCCTAATTTACAAGTATGCTTCACATAAATTTTGCTTTCAACTTATGGTTCTGTGATTGAATCCTGACTACAATTTTTGTAGTTTCATTGGCTTGTGAAGGCATAGACCATAGGAAATTTTATTTATTTTAGCGACGAGGGTTCTTATAGATAAAATAGCACCCAATACAGATCTTGTGAAGTTGTGAGTTGCTGATGTTCCTCCTGTTTCATCAAAAGTGCCTTTTTGGAGGAGCAAATGCATTAAACCTTACGCAAAAGGTTACAGGAATTTTTTACCAGTTTTAACCTCCTTCCATAAACTGTTTTGGCCTCCAAACATAAAAGAGCTATCTCGAAAGTCCTGTATTCATCACATCCATGAAATAACACGTGCACTTCTCTCACATTAAAACAGTTCCTAAACAACGGCTGTAGAATACCAAAGGAACAAAGCAAAAGATAACATAAATCAGAGCCCAGAGACAAGGCAAAATCAAGAACACCAGAAGACGGAAGACCAAAGACACTACATGCCCACAAAACACACAACCACTACATATAGAACACAAAAAACTAAGGAACTAAGTGACAGTTGTTTTTCCTGGATAATGGATATGTATAAAATTTAAATATATTACAACTAGAGAATGTGTCTATAGGCTATCTATCTTAACTACCATCTATCACTACAGCATAGGGGTGTAACGATACAACTTTTTGGCAAACGATACGTATTACGATATTCTACCTGCATTACGATATCGATTCATACCAAGGTATATTTTAACAATTATATTGTCCTTTGCGTCGCCATTACAACTGAGGTCGCTTATGACTTCGCGGAAAACACAGGAGATTGAAAAAAATAAGAATAAATTGAATGATTTGTTCTAAAAACATGAAGTATTTTTGATCTATCAATAGAAAAAATGCAACCAAAAGAAGGCCGTTAATTTATTCAGGCGCGGATCCAGGGAAATTGAAAAGGGGGAGAGGGTTCCAATTTAGAAGTGAAACGAAATTGCGCATAGCGGAGGGAGATGCGAAAATTTTTGGGGCATTCCTTAATAAACCATCATTGTATTCATTGAAAACATACATAATTGTCCAAAAAAGAAAGAGGGTTTCCACCCTTGAACCACCAACTCCCCTCCCTCTCTTTGAATCAGCCAATGATTTTTTTTTAGCAGTCAACATCATGTATCCATGTATCGTTCGTATTGTAAGCATCCTTTCCAATATCTTAAATCTAACCGTCATATGAAATATCACAATTTCTGTACATACGGTGAATGATTTACCCCTTACTACAGCATAAAATGTAGGTCATGGATACCCACCTGTTGGTGAATCAGGGAGCATTCATTCGGACATGTCAGATATTGTTTCAGTGAATTTACAATTGAATGTAATATTTTATAGTTTAAGTGTAAAAGCCTGGAACGTAGCGTATTATTAATGAAGCGTGCTAGTATTTCATGTGGAAAATGTGCACCCGGTTCAAACTTCTACAAGACAATTTGTAATCAAACGAAATAAAACTACAAAATATTGCATTTAATACTTATAATTACATCATTCAAACGAATGCAATTAAATCTATATATGGCCATTGTTTTTTTTTCTTTTTATTCTTAGTTTTACAAATGTTGGCGAGTACAAATGTAAGACGAAGGGAAAAATAAACAAAAATAAAATTCCAATAAAATTGAGGTTGGGCAAAAAAACAAAACAAAACAAAACTGTAATTTGGTTTAAAACTATTGAAAACTTAATCATAATAGACCAATTATTTATAGGATAGGAAAAAAACAAAATTCAAGAAAACAATTTTCTTTTCAATTTCTGGGCCAAACTTTTAAGGTAGGACGGTTCATAAAATTAACAATAAAAAAAAACAACGGCCCAATGAAACTTATGGATGGTGCATCATTCCTTTGTGTAAATTCCTCAACCGTCTTTGTTTACTTTTATCGTTTTCAATGAGTCGTTTACTGACTGATAAAACACAGTGACGGAAATGATCAGAAGTACTCGTAGCCAATCAAACACGGCGATTTCTATACACAGCAGAATGAATGTAATTCACATGTTTTAGCTTTAAAACTTAAGTATTTCCATGTAAACAATCTTTTATTTCAAGGATGGTGGTAGACATTATCTGCCATAGCGAACTTGCCTAAACTTTATTAAAGAAATGCTGGAAAACATGCACTGCAGCGTTATTAGCAAATTGCTTCAGAGACACTATATGTAAATTCACGCCGAAGACACACATAAATATTTCATTTAAAAGATTTTTTTTCATATCAAGAAAAAATAATGATAATTTGATTTTCAATATTAAAATCGATAATCGAAACATCACTGGTTAGGACCTCTGTGTTAAGGTTTGACGGAGTTAAAAAAAGATTTCTGCATGTTATTTTTCTTATTGTGATGGAGAATAAAAATGTATTAAATAATACAAAATATCATAGATTCTCATCCCCACTCCGCCTTATTTCTTTCATCCTTCTAAAAAATTTATTTTTTGCTTATTTTGGTAAAATTCCTTTTAAAATAACAACATTTAAAAAAAAATGATTAGATAGATTACTCCGCTGTCTTTGTTTACGTCATGGAGTCGCGTGCTGTTTTAGTGACTAATAAGTCACAGTGACGGAAATGATGGGAAGTACTCTTAGCCAATCAAATACAGGGATTTTCATACGAAGCAGAATGAATGTCATTATAAAAAATATGATTGATTGATTGATTAGTTAGAGTTTAACGTCCAATGAGCAATATTTCAGCTATATCAGGACGAGAACAAGTTAATCAATTCAAAACAAATTGTAAGTAAAAGAAGAAAGAAACAAAGGTGGAAGGGACAACCGGGGCAACAACTTTTGATTGCCACTGGAAAAGGGGAGAAATGGGTAGGGGCAGGAAATTTAGCCTTCTATACGACACCCAGTGCGTCTGCTCTCTTTAGAGAAATATAGAAGGGGTCTTTATACTGCATGGAGCGTGGCGTTTCTCCACACAGTTTGGCTACAATGGTTCGCGGTCAGGCTTTCCGTATTATGAACTGACTACCCCGCAAAGACAGGGCATTCCCCTATCCACCACCTGGGGACGCGCCCGGCAGCTCTGTAGCCAAAGCCCCTGAAAACCTATTCAGGTGCCGGGTATAAAAAATATGATAAAATTCACCTGCTCGTCCAAATTTTCAAGAAAAAATGGACGAGAATCTAGCAATTATTCTATTATGGCCATAACGTGATGTATAAAAAATTAAAGTACTTAAATATAAATTACTTACATTTTTGCTATATTTGCCTGTTATAGAAATTTACAGTTTTTATCAAAATTATAACCCCTCAAAAATACTGAGGCTTCATTCCGTTTAGGCACTCGGTAGATGTCCTTGGTACTGGATTTGGCTTCCTATTTCGGATACTTTTGGAAATGAGTACTTTTTTTTTACTACTTTTGGATTATCGCTTTCCATATTATTTGATTAAAGCTGATGATGAGAGGTTACTCCTTGAAACACGTGTACAGCATAACGAAATTTACTGTTTTTATGCAGCATCGGTATTCTTTGTATTTTCTTTTCAGAATGGTGCCAAGAGGCCTGTGGATCTGTGATAGATTTTGAAACAATATCAAAACAGGATCTTAATGAAAAACTCCGTCACTTTTATGCTGCTGCAAAACCGAAAAATCCAGAAAAGAAATCCAAGCAAATGTCATCTGAACATGCACATGTTTATCACAAAAACTCGTTAAAAATGTTCGAGCCACCCTAAACCGTCCCATCAAAGATTTAAACAGAGAATTTGATATTGTTCGCGATATGGAATTTCGTACCAGTAACATTATTTTGGATTCCACACTCAAAATTATGGCCGAAAAAATATAAGGAAATCATTAAAATGGAAGATTTACGTTTGATACGTGATTATATTTATCAAAACCGTCATGACCAAGTCTTGCTACGCTTCAGAGAATGGTATATACTTGCATATACTTATGGATTTCCTTTGTTTGGGTTCTAGTGCTGCTGATGAGGCATAAATTTCCGAAATGGACATACAGCTCATTAAAATTATTGCAGTTGGAGTTAACATATGTGTTATGGTTTCGTGTTCATTTACTCCATATCCTTTCGTAAAATATTGCAATTTATTTTGCTCGCGAGGACTGGAATTCAATCACCAACTAAACCGCAATTCCTTTGATTTTCATTTTGATGCTGATGGTGATGAATATGCCGAAATTAATCATGAAACCAAAAAAAAAAAAAACATTCAGGGCGGTGTGACGAGTGAATAGGTTCCATCAGACAAAGCAATGTATGCAAACACAGCAAATCTGAAAATTTGCCCACTAGCCTCTCTAAGGCAGCTCTTTGCAAAACAGACCAGACCGCCAAATCTTTGTTTAATCGTGTCATCAAAGAATTAAATGTTGAAGACTCCTCAATTTGATATAGTGCTCAGCCTTTGGCCAAAAAACTTACACGGGTATAATGGCTGATATATGCAAGAACCCAAAGGCTAGCAAAACCTACAATGCTCATAGTTTGAGGGCAACAGCCATATAGGCCATGAACGATGCAGGTCACGAACTGCGCCATATCATGTTTATGTGGGGCACATAAAAACGAAGCCTCTATTCGTAGTTACAACAGACATTGCTCTGTCCAACAGAAAAAAGTCTCTTAGTTCAACACTATCGCAAGTCGCCACATGGGAAGAGGCCTTACCTGCTCAACAGGCTGTTGTAGACCGCCCATTTCACTTTCAAGCAGCCGCTTCGCTTTCTGCAGCATCTGTTCCAATAACCTCCGAGTTGTCATCAATAACCTTACAATATATAAATTTCTGTAAATTTTGTTGAAAACTAAGGAGTATCTCCCTCATGCATAGCTCTGTCCTTAGCTTATTTTGGCTTTACATTTAGATCATATTGATTATTTGTTCTCTATCGGTTTTTAAATATCTTTCAGTATATAGTCTTCCAAACGTTTAGATTTTATCTGCACTGAAGAGACATAAGTTGTCGAAATGCGCATATGCAGAAAGTAAATTCACAGTAACCTCGGTATTTAGTTATTTGAAAACACCTATAACATCATCACAGGTGCGTCAAGTGGTATCTTAGCTAATTCTGCTTTCAATGATTGTGTTTTCAACATTACAATGCCAGGAAATTCTTCTCGTTGACGTTGTGACTTATCATGTCATGGCGGCCATGTTCACATTACTCATGAATTTATTCTTCCGCGGAGTGAAACGTTACAATGAGTTAAATTTTTTGAAATATGATGGAATTAATTACAGTTTTCTGACTTACAAATTATCATTGTCCTACAAATTTATGTTGATGTAATTTTGTTATAAATTAAAAACGTTCTTCACTTTGTACTTTTACGAAACAATTCTATGTTGTTCAAATCCTCCCAACATCACGCCCATGATGCAATGTCCCAGGTGAAATGTACATGTGAAAAAAATGCAATACACAAAACAGCAAAGTGAAAATATAGTGGTATTGAATGTAATTATAAAAACTGAGTGCATTTATTTGTACTTTAATTGGCGTGTAACTGCGTGGACCGTAGCACATTTTCAAATGGTTGATAAGATCTAAAGAATCCATAAGTTTTTTACCTGAATCATGATTAACAGAAAGAGGTCACCAAAAAAAGCTGATTTGCATTTCAAAGTGTAATCTTATTGGCGGTAGAAAACATATTACCCTTTGCTGAAAATAAATGGGGCAATATTTTATACATGGTCACGTGTGGTGATTTGCGAAATGTTATTTTGGGGAGATAACAAAATTATGGAACAGAATTGTAAGGAGCCGAAATCCATATCCAAAGCCAGTGCAAATACAAGAGAATTGTCAACAGCAGTGGTACTGACTTGGTACAAGCATTCTAAAAGAAATGGCGGACTAAACCGGTTTTATGGCGCGCATAACTCCCCTTCCATTGTGGTAGTGTCCTGTACCAATTCAAGAGCAATTATTATTGAAATGTCGTAGGCAGTGAAAAGAAATATTCATCCGAGTACTAATTAAAAAATGAATCGTGAATCTCAGTTCGGACCGAAACTTCGAATTTTTCCACAAGGAACTGATGTTTATTTAAGATATTTTTTTAATGATCGTAATGAGACGGACATTTTCAGCTAGATTTCATGGATTTGACATAACTAGTTTTGACTCAATCCTGGTTTGACTTACTGATAATGTGAGAGATGCCGCTAGCGGAGTAGGACATACTTACCCTTCCGGAGCCAATGACGCCACTCCCGGTTTTCATGGGAGTGCACAGTCTGAGTGGCTTAGATCTGTCGTGTTGTTATTTCCGTGTCATGTGGCTGTCTCAGGTCCTTGTTTTATCTTTGTTTTTCTATGTTCACATTTTCGACACGTCTTTGGACCTTGATTTTTGAAATCATCATCTCCCTTGTTCCTTCGGTATTATACTGCCATTGTTTTTTATGCCAACCATTTAGAGAAATACAAGTTTCTTCAATTACAAAGGGAAACTTTTTTCCGCTCCTTTGATCAACTCCTCGGGTTTTTGAAACTGTCTCTGACTTTCGGAATTATCTTATTTTATTCATCATGAGCCATAAGAAAATTTTGCACACTGACCCCCACTCTTCTTTTTAAAATATGATTGTATACATCTTCAATAGACTTTTCACAAAATTCGATAAAATTCTTTATATTCATTCTTTGAATTTCAAAAGCTGATTACCTTGATGCAAAGTAAATGAAAAGTCTAGAGAAGTTTGGTTTCCCGCCAAATTTTCAGGTGTTTAAATCTCAAAAATGGCCACATTGATATAGCGATATTTTTTGCCTAAAATGATAAATGATCGATATTCTAATAAATAAAAATATTAAATTTACATCCTTCATATAATAAACTTGAAGAGTGACCATCCTTACTACAAGTATCATTGTTGGACAAGTAAAACATACTGACGATATAACAATTTTGAATTTTGGGCCTCATTGCAATAAAAAAGGCTGAAAAGTTTGTGTGTCAATACTGTTTCTTATCTATATAATCCTTGCTTTATTACCATTAATTAAAAAAAATTAACTCTCAAAAAGATCAACTTAGCCTGCAATGCATTCTTAATGTTTTTTTAACGTAATTACTGTTACATAGATTAACCATCTAGGCCGACCAATATACTTATATTACAAAAAAACGAATTGCATCGTCAACAAATCCCCAAGTGAAAAGAAATAAAAGGAGAAAATTCAAACAACACAGCCATTCAGATTTTACAAAAATTGAAAAGACAGCATTACAAATACACAGTTTGTAGACAAATCTCAAAAAAGAACGCCACAAAACAAGAGCACTAACAGTGTGAACTACTGCAAAAACTGAAGATTTTATCAGGTGTTCCAAGTTGCTCCAGAGGGGTAAGCACGATCTGCCTCACGCGTGGCACTCGTCAATGTGCGATTGATAAGTCTGTTTTATTATAGTCGGTGTATGTCATAACGGTAATAAACTCTGGATCTACTCAAGTATTATCATTTGTGAAATAGAAATAATATAACGAAATATGACATCCAGTGACAAAAGAAACAGTAAAAATGAAATAAAGCTGGGTTCTGTATATAACAATCTCAACAAATTATGTCTCCCATATCAAGTAGCTTGAATTATTATCTAGAATATTGTACCAACAATAGAAAAAAAATGCCAATAATACAGACAGATACAATTTTTTTATAGTTTTTTTATGAATCAGTAAAATGTCATGGCTAGCATAATCAGTTTCAGACATCTCAAAAACGGAATATTTTGGGGTAAAAAAAATTTTTATAAAAAAAAAGAAAAGGGTTTCAAAGTTTTTAAATATTAGTGAAATAGATTGTTGTCTTTGAAATCATGGATCATATCGTCATGTAAGTACTTTTTTTCTAATACTGCTTCCCTAAAGGTAGAAACAAATAGTCGGTAAATAAGTATGGCTATCCACTGTCTGATTAGTTCAAAACAACTACTTTTTTGTGTTTTGTACGTGAATATCTTCAATATAAAATTGAATAAGAGATAGGGCAGAAATTAATTGGTGAGTGACAGACTTCAGTGTTAAATTACACTACAGTTTATAAAAAAGTAGCGAAAAAATAAAATGTTGACTATTGGTAACAATTTATATATTTTTTCTTACTATTGCTGTTAAAATGTCGCGTGAAGAACCAGCACATACATTTTTAAATTATATAAAAATTCAAAATGAATAATACGAACGATTAAATATGGAGCAATAATTTGTAAATGAAGATTGCATAATTGCAAGTCTAATGGAGCTGAATATCGAAGCCCTGAAAATCGACACGTGGCAAAACTTCGTAGTCATCCAAAGAACTGCTGCATACGTCTGCATGTATTAAAGTTATTCCGTAATACGTGAAAATAATCGGATTGTGTGATTTCGCATGTCGATTTCAATACACTGTCACAGGTAAACAATTGTTATTTTCATCTTTGACAAATTACTGTGTGACAGGTTCGTTGATCCGAGACGCAATATACTTAAACGAGTAATTTGATAAAATTCAATTTAACATAACAACACCGTATTCAACTCAAGAAAATGAAGAAATATAACTTAAAAACACAATGTATACGATTTTGAAAGAAACTTGCGCACTATATTTTATCGGAAGCACGAAGATCATCTTTTAGAGCTGTTAATAGGCTTGTAGCCTCACGTGATTTTTTCTTGTCATATTAACATCTCTCCAGCCATCTCATGGCTTCGAGATAAAAATGAATCAGATTAAACCTAGAATTGGTAATGGGCAACAATTGCGCTCCCAAACTTTCTTGGTTTGTCTTTGAGAAGAAAAAAAAAGGAGAAATTTAAATGCTTTTCCGAAATTAACACCCATATGTAAATCGACTACAAACCACCGGCGAACATGAATTATTTCGATTCTAATATGACATTAATTATCTTCGCGGACCTATAGTGTACACGGCAAGGACAGCCATTGCATACGATTTACTGACGTTTTTGTGCACAAAACATATTATGACGTCATCTGTTTCAGCGTAAAAACTGTTGTTAGGTCGCTCATATGTTATTGGAGATTTTCATATGGCTGGTCGTCATGGTTTCCATTGTTCCCATATTAGAATAAATGATTAATCTATTGATAAACCATTTACTGATATTTCATCCACTAATGCCGTATTCGGTTGACCCCGACTTATCAAAAAGCAGTAACTGTAAACCTATCAATTTTCGCTGTTTTTGCGATTGGCTCTTGGACGCGAAAAATAGCACCCGTGAAAATAAGTTTTTGTGTAGAAAAAACCTTTTTTTACATTGAAAACCGTGAAAATTGATACTTGCAAATATGTCGATCTTTCAATAACCGCGAAAATAAGAATCGGCAAAAATTAATACGTTTGTAGTATCAAAACTGACACGCAATATCTCTTTTTCCGTTACATAAGTAATAGGTCTGATAAGATGAAACATTCAAATTTTCCTCACAAATACTCAAAATATATAAATAACAAAATACCGATGTTACTGTAAATTTATTTTCTACATATGCGCATTTCGACAACTTATGTCTCATCAGTGCAGATCAAACCAAAACATTTGGAAGTCTATTAACCGAAAAACGTGTGAAAGTTGATAGAAAACAAATAACCAAAATGATCTAACTAGAAAAACCAAAATTCAGCTAAGGATAGAGCTATGCCTGAGAGAGATACTCCTTAGTTTTGAACAAAATTTTGTAAAAGTTAGATATTGCAAGTTTCAACAAAATCGGTTTTCGAGTCGGTACCGAAGTACTGACTACTTGGTTAGTAAATACCCTCGAGAACTAACAATCCAATAGCAGATGCAGTGACCCAGTGGTAACACATAACAAATTACCGAATAATCGAGGAGTCCGAAAAAATACAGACTCTAGGTCAGCAGGTTAAACATTTATAACATTATGACCTCAACTTAGGGAAAATTATCTTACAATCACTTTCAGACACGAGTGTCTCAATTTAGTGGACAACTACAACATTAGACAAAAAGAGGCAATCACCAAGTCGATTGTAAGAAAACTTGGCATTATAAAAAAACTGGAATATAGGCACTATAAACAGTTGGTAAGAATGGCATTTTGAAATTACAAAACTAAAAAATGCCATTATTTGAAAATATGATAGTATATCCATATGAGAAGTTTTCTCTCGAACAAGTACACCATACACAAAAATTTATAGAGAGCATACACAATTCTATTTAATTCTTCATCCAAATATGAAATGAACGACGATAAACTTGAAAGCTGGTTTACTGAGATAAAAAATCCCGTTTGCTAGAATATGAAGCTTGGGTTTCTTCGCTAGCGAGCACTTGCCCCTGTGTTTTATATTCTGGCTCACGGAATATTTTAGGATGTACAGCTTTAAAAATCTAGATAACAGATACGAACCGACCTCATTGTATGACGAATAAAAGCGCTTACATGCAACAATGTTCATTTAATTTATTACTTAGTGTCTGATATATCTGCGTGTGGAATGTTAGTCCCCAAGAGTAAACGTGTATTAACACGATTAGTTGACCAGTACTGGGGAGTTAGTCAGAATGAAAACTTTCAATTTTTTTTTGGTTACTTTTTTATTTTTTTCAAGAAACATGTGACATCAGACATTAGACAATACACATATTCTATAGTGATAGTACTAGATAAACATATATATAATCAACAAATAACCTATTTGAAATTACAAAGTTTTCCTTTTCCTTCTATTTTTTAGGACAAAACTGCTTCTAGAAGTTGCCATTTTCTTTTAATCATATCTTTTTGTGCAGGGGATACAAAACAAGATGAATGTTTTTCTATATTTACCCAATATTTCAAGTATTCTATTTGGACAGAATAGTATTTTTACATCTACATTTATAAATATAGTATTTAAAAAGCATCAAAATATTATTTATGGTTTTGCTTTCTAAAGTTTCATCCAAAACTCCAAAAATAATTTCTGCAGCCGAAAATGGTATAATAATTCCAAAAGGCCGAAAGTAATTTATCATGGCCAACCAAAAATTTTTGACCAGATTACATTCCCAAAAAATATGAAGCAATGTTTCTTTATTTTCGGAACAAAATGTACATAGTTCGGTCTCCTTTAGTTTACATTTGTGAAGAAAAGAATTACAAGGTAAAATCCGATGTACAATTTTGTAACAAAAATTTTGCANTCGGACTTGGTACCGGCACTAGCAACAGCTAGTGGTAGGGTTAAACTGGCGTATTGGTACCCAAACCTCCGATTTCTCTATCCCGTTTCCCCTATATGGTATAATAAAATAGGTACCCAAACCTCCGATTTCTCTATCCCGTTTCCCCTATATCCCTATATAGTATACAAAACATGTATCTCTCCTACAAAGCTGGTTCACTGACTTGTAAATTTGTTTTCTTTTTATCTTTTTTGTTACTGCATACATTTGTTTTGTAACATGTATATGTTTATTTATTTATTTATTTTATTCATTATCAGCTTTTATACATGTACATTTTCTGAATTTTGGAATTTCAATGTTTTGATTCGATCTGCACTGAAGAAGCGTTAATTTCCAAATTTATCCTCTGCAGAAATCAAATCAATTTAACGATTATTTTCATAAAATTAATATGAAATTCTTGTAATAGTTAATATCATTACGAAGTTTTTCTGTAGTAATTTATAGTAACAAAAATATGAAAATGTAGAGTATAATTATTGCCTATAATATCCGTCTGAACATGAACCATAATGCCATAATTGCTTCTTAATTTATAAATTCGCTATAAGAGTTGTCGTTAGACATTATACTAATTGAAAAACAACAAGACAACATGTAGTATTTAACTGCATTTTTATCCTATAGTGATAATGCATTAAAGCATGAACATGTGTCCGTAGTAAATTTTTTTATATGTAAATTATATTACTTTTTGTCTGTAATATTATTAAATAGGTATTTTAATACATTGTATGAGTCCTGTAGTATGTCTAAATATGGTAAAAGTGGGTCGACAAGAGGAGTGTGGACTAGGGGCAACGCAAAAGGCTCGACGAATCTGTACGAAACTCAGTATAACTAAAACAAATGTCAACTTCACAATGTCTTATTTCCTTGTATTTTTTTATATTTTCCAGTAAGATTTTTTAATATTTTGATCTCAAATTTGATATGGACTAAACAGTCCGTAGTAAATTTTTTTATACGTAAATTATGTAACTTTTTGTCTGTAATATTATTAAATAGGTATTTTAATACATTGTATGAGTCCTGTAGTATGTCCAAATATGGTAAAAGTGGGTCGACAAGAGGTGTGTGGACTAGGGGCAACGCAAAAGGCTCGACGAATCTGTACGAAACTCAGTATTACTAAAACAAATGTCAACTTCACAATGTCTTTTTTCCTTGTATTTTTTATCTTTTCCAGTAAGATTTTTTAATATTTTGATCTCAAATTTGATATGGACTAAACAGTTTATAAGATATCTTTCAGAACCGTTCAATTCAGTTTCCATTTGGAAAAAAATAAAGGTCTTACACAATCTGAACTGGTCATTAATACAGTTCATGATACAGTTTGGAACTGGGTACATTTCTTTTAATTTGTATATATTAGTCAAATATCATGTTTAGTTTTTTAAATGTCTTAACGGAATATTTGTCAGCAACAAAAATTAATTCTTCATAAAAAAAGAGAAGGGTGTTCCAATCTTTATTAGATAGTTGTTTTTTTTTCTTGTTACCTCTTGTTACATACTATCAGATACTTTTCCTAATATTTGCCTCGCTTAAGGTAAAAACCATATAGACTGTAACTTAGTATGGCTTAACACTGTCTAGTCAGTTCAAAACCTCTAATTTTTTGTAAATGTATAGCTTCACGATTAAATTGTATAAGACATTGGACAGAAGTTGGAAAATGACAGACTTCAGTGTTAAATTACACTGAGTTTATCAATGTGTACAGACAAAGAAGTACCCATAATATTGGTATAACAATTAATAATTCATTGTTTTCTTTTCTTACTGTTTAAATGTTGCTTAAATTACAGGATAAACAGAATTTAAATGATATAAAATTTCATAATCCGAAGGAATAAATATTGTACAATAAGATATAAAAGATAATCGCATGAAAGCACTTTTTTCACCTTTTACTGTGTTCGAATTTATTTAGGATGTGAAATTGGATTTTACTAATTTCGATTTATATCCGTTTTTCACAAATCGGAATTGAGAATATCTTTACATTCTCACATACGGGCAAATGCGTATTGAAAAAGGTAGTTTGAAATTTGATTTAAAAGTTATCTTACATCTTTAGAAACCCACCATTTTTAGTTCTGTATAACTTGAAGTCATGGCGATTTGTGTTCAGACAATAGGAACTTGAAAATAAGTTAAATTAAGCGATTGACCACATTATACCTAGCTCTGACGTTTTGTAGCATGTATGTTAAAATGATTATTAACCAGTATTTGCGGTTATCATGCGCATTTAGTTTTAATGCGTTTATACAACACTTTTGCATCCATGATCACTTTTCATTCACACTACAAAATGTAAAAACATGATTAAAGATGTGACAAATATTTCAAGGGGCATAACTCATGAACGACTGACCATAGAGTTTCGGTTAAAATGTAAGGAAAGTTTGTCATGGCCCAAGCATTTTTGTAATTACACTTAATTGGCTATTTAACGTTTTCCAAGTTAATCCAATAACACGATTTGGGGTCAAAGTTCAAAGTGACCAATGATTGGGTTCATGTTGAAAATTTCAATATCCTTTGATGTTCGGTTCACATTTGACAATCAGTATCTCAGAATTTGGTTGGGCAAGATTACGGCAAGATGAAGTGGAAAAATTATAAGAAACGGTTCAAAAACAAGAAGTCGCTAAACTTTGTCTGGGCAAATTTTATTGAAAGAAACGGAGGAAAAACAATAAGGCGACAAACTACGTTTGGGTGACTTAATAAAATGCCTATTTTTGAAAGTATGATGGTATATCAATACGAAGAATTCTCTCAAGAACAAATACACCATAACTGAAATATATAGGAAGCAAACCTCTCTCTTAGTGGGAATCGTTTTACAGACTCTACACAACAGGAGAGATAAATTCCAGTCTTTGATAAAGATTGCAAGGATATGGAATAAATGCAACTGTAAGCTGGTGGACAGTTTTAACATATAAAAAACAAGGGCGCTCATCAAGTAAGAAAACCCTGTACTTTTTAATCTAAACCCAATTACCTTTGCACAAGATTCAGCTATATATTCATGCAAGACTTGGAGACAGTGGTTTAGATTCAGAATACCCACCTTTCCCCCAGAAAACCCAAGATTTTATGAAAAGGGGGTTTACACGCCCAAACCGAATATTTATGCCCAAATTAATTCTTCTAATGCACTTAGATGATTATTCCATGAAATGTAAAGATTTGCTGACTTGTAAAAGGGAAGAATTTTTAAAATATGCCTCATTTTCACCGATGTTGGCCATCTTTGGTGGAGATCAGCGTAGACGGACCCGTTTTTCAAAGATTACAACGAAAGCCCATTTATGTTTGTTTTGCTTGATTTGTATTGCACAAATGAAATAGCGCTCTTCATTAAAACGAAGCAAGAATATCTACTCAAATAGTTTACCATAGTTGCAAATTTTAAAAAGTTGTTTCTGATCAGAAAATATATCGTGTTTTTATATCGTGTATCTATTTCTTAACATTATAAAATAACATTATCATTTGTAGTATTATTGTTAAGAGTTTGCAGTAAATTATGGTCAAAGTGAATTATGGTGGGTGCTCATTATTTTTGAAGATGAAAATATACACACCAGGAGTTTCTTACAAAATTTGTATGCTGATTTATTTAATGTTGATAGATACATGTGCAAAATTAAATTTCCACCCTTTTACTCAATTTACAATGTCAAAAAATGGATAACAGTAAATCACCTTCAATGGCTGAAAATTATAATTACACGCAACATTTGGCAAGGGAACTACACAAGAAAAACACGTATAAGACAAAAGACAAACGTATGCAACGATAGGAACTCGGGACAGCCGGACTTGGTACCGACACTAGCAAAAGCCAGTGGTGGGATTAAACCGGTTTATGGGTACCCAAGCCCCCTCCCCCCTTTATCTGTCCCGTTTCCCTATTGTATAAAACATACGAATAAAACCCAATACAGGTAGACTACTAAATCCATGACCACAATCTTGAAAGGAGAGAAAAAGACGAGACGTAATTTTGAAAGATGGGTCAAGGAGTGCTCGCCGCTAAACTGCCGGCTAGCTCAAGGAGCCTAGTCTGTTGGTAGAACACTGTCGCACTATGAAAGAAAAATAAAACTCAAAACTTCCCGAAGGGTTTGGTCAAGAATCATCATAAATTTCAGTAGACATCGGCAATGTCAGTGAGAGGCCAGTATGTGTGCAAAATTTTCAAGTCACTAGGTCTCAAAGCTAATTTAACGGATGCAAGCAGAATATCTTGCCGATATCTTGCCAATTAAGTGTAAGAATAAATTCCCAGAGTTAATAAGTCTTAAAACAAACTTGCTCTATTTCTAGCAATGGAATTGAATTTATCTATATACCTTATGAATACAATACAAAAAAATACCGGGTTTG
>MJUU01072682.1:197435-213400 GCA_002080025.1 Modiolus philippinarum
TCCTGTACCCAGGACATCAACCGAGTGCCATACGCGGAATGAAGCCTCGATATTTTTAAGGGGTTAGAATTTTGATAAAAGAAACAGTCAAATACTATCAAACGCAAGGTAAAACAAGGTACAACTTACACTTACAATCATAGATACAAACGTTTATTAGTTTTTGGACAGATTTTGCTGAAACGTATTAAATGGAATAGTAAGTACGCGACTATTGTAGCCAATGAATATATAAATACCGAACTAGTCCAATTAGTTTCGTATAATTCTAGTCCAATTACTTTCGTATAATTCTAGTCCAATTAGTTTCGTATAATTCTAGTCCAACTAGTTTCGTATAATTCTAGTCCAATTAGTTTCGTATAAATCATTACAGGCTACAGATCCCAATTATTTCTCTTTGCTCGTGGTTTACGAATATAGTTCTCAATTGAAAATTGTGTATTTTTTTCAATTTTTTGGTGCACTTTCTAGTGAAAAATATGAATGTTTTTAGTTGTTTTTCTTTGCAGAGTGTTTGAAAAAAAAATTTCAGGCTTTTAATAGATAATATTTGGAAAAGGGAGTAGTAAATTGGCTTAAGTTCACAGGTCATTATTTTGATTGTTACCTTCACTTTTGCGAATGTTGACACATGACAATTGTGTATTTTTTTAATTTGACATTACTTTTGATTAAAATGCACTATGTAAATAATTGGGGTCTGTGGCCAAAGAGAGGGGGTTGCTGAATACCAAAAATTGCATTGCAAGCATAATTTTCATAGCAGATTTTTGAAAATTGGCAGAAGGGTGTATCATGACAAATGCTTTCAGATGATATTATTGACGAAGCTAAATTTAAATTTTATATTATTTTTTTTAAGTTTAAATGTTTTTAAAAAACAACGGCAGTAGAATACTGAAGGAACAAAGCACAATATTACAGAAATCAAAGTCCAGAGACAAGGCAAAAGCAAGAACACCAGAAGACGGAAGACCAAAGACACCACATGCCCACAAAACACACGAACATTACATATACAACACAAAAAACTAAAGCACTAACAGTGTGAACTCTCAGAAAACAGAGTGACATCAGTTGCTCCGGAAGGGTAAGCATGTCCTGCCCTGTATACAGCACCCGTCACACGGTCAGTGGGGCAAATGTTTTGAAAGATCTGTTAGGTTACTGATTGGTTATTGTCATTTTCTGACCCTGAGACAAAACCAATTGAGAATCATGGCACTTGTATTAAAACTACTCGAACCCTCAAACAGTACCAAGATGAAATTTTGAAAAGCTTTTGTAATCACTTTAGTTATCAAACATGGACAATGACAAATCGGTACCACAAACATCACTGACTAAGACAAAACTAAAATTCAACAAGACAACAACAAAAAACTAAAGCACCGATAGTTCGAACTCCCGTAAAAATCGAGAGCGACATCAGGTGGTCCGAAAGCGTAAGCATGTCCTGCTCTGTATACAGCACCCGTCACACTGTCGGTGGGTCAATCTAGGGTGAAGTCAAAACCGGAAGTGTCAAATCCGGGAAGACGTTAATCTAGCTGAAAATGTCCGTTTTTATTTGTGCCATAGAATTTCTGAAGGGACGAAAGTAACAACGGCTGAACATATCCCTGCCTCAGCAGGATTTTTTTTTTAACTGTCAAAATTGAGGTCATAAAAGGATGGGACACGCTCAAATTTATATGCCTGTTATCTCACGTTTGACCTTTGACTTTTTTAAAGTTAAAATGGAGTTATTTTTGAGAGATGCACAGAAAAGATACATGAAAATACTGTTTTAGGCCAAATGGGGAGTGAAAAATATGGACAGGGACATGCACATCTAATGGCAAATATAGGGTTTTAAATTGTAAATTTCCAAATGCCACAGGATGGAGTAAAATAAATGTGCACATATTAGCGTTTATGATTGTTCATCCTGATTTAGATTGAAAAGGTTTGGACGTATCTCATATGTGCCAAAATACTAAGTGTGTAAATGTTGAGCACTTAACACATGAACCGCATGGTTTTAACAACAGTCGCATGACATGCGTTTCTGCTGGGAAATGCCTGACACATTCCTTTCCTCTCCCTGCATGTCGTCTTGATTTGAAAATGGCAAATAATAACCTTAGTAAATAAAAAAACCTTTAACATAAACTAATGTGATTTGGACTTTTACAAACTTTTATCTTGTGCATATCATATCGGTTGAATTATAGTGCTTCTATTTTATATCAGCAATTAATTCTCTCTTTTTTTACAAATATGATTAAAATAGTATTAAAAGATATTTTATTAAAAAAACACGCAACAAATAAAGGGTCTAGGAAAATGGCATTTTAACAGAAAAATCCTACTCACAACTCTTTGTCCAAATCATATAAGTTTTTTCTTTGCATACACAGCATGGTCAAGTGCCGCAACATCTAGTTCATCCTTTTTGTAACCGCAGTCTTTAACAGTCTTACTTTCTATAAGTTTTTGTGCTCTTTGTTGAACTCTGTGGTGTTGAACACGAAGTCGCTTTCGATATTCACATTCTCGATCTATTTTGTGTAAGAATTTATTTGTGCGTTGGGATAATTGAATTCCAAAATAGTCACACTATTGAATTGTCGCAGCAAGACGGCCCTCCATATTCCTACTATGGTATACATTTTTGGGGTAAACTAGCACTTATTTCTCTGTGTACAGCTTCACTTTTATTTGTATTGTCAAATAGTTTCATAGTTTCAAGTGCATTTAAGCTGAGTTTCATTTCAAGTAATAATTTTTTTGTCATTTTCATCCATTTGCAGTGATGTGATTTGATGAGATGTCAGAAATATTGATCGTTTCCACCAGTTGTTTGTTTCGCCACCTGCAAAGACGCACACATAGAACAGTCTCCATCGTAATATCTCATTATGGATTCCAGTGATTTTGGTAAGTCTTTTGCCACCTTTTGTATTTGATTACCATGGTTTTTCATAGGTTGTCAATGACCAGTGATGATTGTGCTTTAAAATCTTGACTGAATATTTTTAGTAGCCTATTCTTCTGTTCTTTGGTTTTACCATGGAACATTCAGTGCTAAAGTTTGCACGCATAGATGCACGAAACTGAGTTTGGCCTAAATGAATCGGATCCGCCAATCTTTCGACTTCCCACATTGGATGGAATGCCTTGATTGCATCATTTATTCCTGATGCAGATCTTCCATCCCCATCTGTTGTTGCATATTTAACAAGTATTCCTTGTACAGCTAACTGAGATCCAGTTTGCTTTCCAAAATCATACTTGGATAAGGGTTTGGTGCGTTGAAGATTGGCAGTGCACTCTTCATGTCCGTCTAGGCATTGGACCTCAAATCCTTTGCCACACAACCAGGCTTCCGTCCAGCACATTTGATTTAATGCTGCGGTTGCGACAACGGCAGTAGAATACCGAAGGAACAAAGGGGTGACATTCACAAAAATCGAAGTCCAAAGACAGGGCAAAAACGAGAACACAGAAAACAATGACGTTAGACACAAAAACAATGACGCCAGACAGACACAAAGCACAGAACCAGAAACCACAACATTCAGAACAAAGGCACTCACAGNCATCGACTGTCAAATTGATAATGTTTTCAGGTACTCCTCTCTTTCTGTTTACTGCTTTCACCAGTTCTAACTTTTCTGCCATGTCATTTTTGTCCAACTCCACTGTTCTTTTAGCCACTTGGTTTTACATTCTTTGCATAGATTTCTTTGTTGGAGGACTACATTTCATGTTTGAAAGCAGTTGCTGAGCTCTTTTATTTCCTATTGCAGTCTCTTGTAACCCCAATGCTACATATGTAAGCCGATATTTATTGCAGCAGGATTTGGACCACTTTTTTTGATGGAATTGATTTATACAAATTATATTCCGGTGTCACAAAGTGGCAATGCACACAATATACATATGTAGTTGATATTTCCAACACACTCCCCACTTTTTCATGTTGTAGTACTGAATTGAAGGAATACTACAAATCATAGACTTCATAGCATGTTGTTGCATCTCACTGTTTATCATAATCATAAGCTCCTCATTGTCAACATAGCTGATTCCTGCAGCTAAATTCTTTTTTTTTTTTTGCTTTTAGATGATCAACATTTGGGGAACTTTTTGGACGCAAGACACACATCGAGCCAAGGTTTCCATCGCAGTAAGGAGTTGTTAACAGCATACCATCCATTTCTGGCTTTAATACAAGATCATACTCTGCAGATTCCTTGCGTTCATAGGTAGTGTCAGGCTTGGCAGTATCCCAAACAACTTTAGAATCCTTATTCCATGGAGTGGACCCTTTTTTGAAAAGAGAACTGTTATGCTTTTTGCGGTTCTTTGTTAAGTTAGACACACCTTTATTCCATACGGTTCGACCTTTTTGAACATTTTTAAGAATTGCAGTTGTAAAGCTTTGTAAAATCAATGGTTCATACAAACATTTTTGTAAAAATGCAATAATTTCTGAAGAGTTTTTCTTAAATGTAATTTTAAGATGTGACTTATATACTGTTTACATTAATAAAGGGATAAACATCCATATCAATGGAATTTCATCTTAAGGTCAATGCAGGGGGTACCTTCTTATAGACTATAATCACATCTAAACCAGATGCGTAGTCTCCTTTACATTGAATAATTATTTTTACAATATTCTGAAATATCACTCACAGCTCCATTTTTTTTTAAAGTCAAGTCATTCAATAATTTTATTTTGAATTTTAAAGAAAATAAAATTTTAAATTTCACCCTATTTTTTAATTTTGGAAATTTTCAAAGAAATAAATGATTACATTTTTTTTCACTAAAAATTAGTGCACTCGTTATTTCACCATAAAAAAATTCCTATTCCTGAAGCAAAGTTTTAATTTCTATGTTTTTTCTATTCTCATGAATGATATTGGATTAAGTGAGGAAATTTCACAGTATGAGATTACACGATACCCCTCTTTTAAAGATTTACTATGTTTGAAACAATGTTTTGAAATTTTGGTTTAATGAGAAATGTAAATGACATGTTAGACTAATTTTTAAAATCATTGTTTTTTATGAAAAAAGTTGAAAACTAATTTAATTGAATTTTGAAATTCAAAATCTGTATTTCTTTAACATGTTTCTGTCTGTCAATTTTCAAAAATACCATTACGAAGTATTATAGTAAAAAGATAATTCAAAAAAGTCTTATAATCTTCATTTTGTCATGAACATGCCAAATTTTATTTCATGAAGATACTCCAAAAAATGAAAAAGTTATTCAGGTTTGAAGATAGTTGTCTTTTATTCTTATCTATTTGTATTTGTGATAATCTGATAAGCTCTCTATGTATTGTTAGGTGATTCTTAATGTGTGCTGCAAACTTTTTTTCTACATTAATAAATGACATAAAACTTTGTAGTCTTGCTTGATATTCACTTTCGACAATGTGTATGAAATAACAGAAATTTTATTTGAAAAAAATCTAATAGGCTAAAGATCCCAATTATTTGCTCGTGGTCTGCGAATATAGTTCTCTATTGAAAATTGGGTATTTTTTTCAAATTTTTTGGGTCCACTTTCTGGTGAAAAATATGAATGTTTTTTAGTTGTTTTTCATTGTAGAGTGTTTGAAAAAAATTTCGGGCTTCTAATAGATAATATTTGGAAAAGGGAGTAGTAAATTGCCTTAAGTTCATAGGTCATTATTTTGGTTGTTACTTTCAGTTTTGCGAATGTTGACACAAGACAATTGTGTATCGGGCCTTCATTCAAAAAACCAGTGGATGATTTTTCTGAGCAAACAGTATTTTTATCGGGTAAGGTTGAAATTCATGTCTGCCAAGTGTCATGCCGTTTAAAATGGTGCGATTTTTTTTTTAATTTGCCATTACTTTTAGTTAAAATGCACTGTGAAAATAATTGGGGTCTGAAGCCTACAATATCGTAAAATATCACATTGAGGTTCACTGATCCCCATGATGGCCTCGGCAAAAGTTACTCACCAAATTTAACACAATGATATATACCAACCCCAACTTTTGTATACCTTGCTTTTGTGAATAATGGAAATAAACATCCCTGCAATTAAATCTTTCTCCTTCAATAAAAACAAATACTCCAGCTATCATTTAAGACAAAAAATTGAATTCAATATGAAGATGTTGACAAAATATTGGTATTTTAACAGGTAACGTTGAGAGAGAGTGTGTGTCCTTTTTTTAAGTTCTAAAATATATATACATATTATTCAATGTGTAAGTTATAGAGTTTCTTCTAGAAAGCACAATAACAAATTGAGATGAATATGCAAGACTACAGACGACGGTTGAGCAATCATGACAGCGTAATAAGTACGATCAGTTGGAAGCTAACTGGCCAGACAACAGTTTATATATAGTCTAATATGAACTTTTCATATACATTATGTATCTCTTAGACAGGCAAATAACACAGTAGGATTCACTAAAGTACTCTTTTTCTATTTCAGTAAGTACAAATGAGTCGTCAATAATAGCCAAGTGCTGTGAATTTCACAAAGATGTTCAATGGAAATCTAAGACTTAACCGCCGCGATAGTATCTGATATCAGCATAACAGTGTGAGAAGAAATAGTACTATGAATTCTCAACAAAACGTTGTTGTCTAATACTGCTGAAACGTTTGACGGGAAGGGCTCCACACATGTATGATACAAATATATGAGAATATATGAGAAAATATAATTCTGCATAATTTACCTAAATGTGATTACTTCAGGCAGTAAATCTACAGACTACGTAGAACTAAAATATTATATAAATATATTTATTTATTGATCCGTTGAAAAGGATATAAATACAGCATCTTTACTTCTGGTTTTTATTAGCTAAAATATCTATCAGCATTGTGGCTGTCTCACGTCTATGGCACGCGATAGTAACAAAAATGCGGTATACCTAGTATTTCTTTTATTTATATCATGTACTTTGATATTATAAGTTAATCATCAAATTATATCAAAATAAAAGTCTTTGCTCTAGAGATTTTTTAAATTGAATATTTTTTAAAACTAAGTCTAAAACGGCGAAATTCACATCTTTTAACTGGTTAAGGTAAATATAGACAGTGGAGATCGAACCCTCCCATGACCCGCGAATCTGATATCCATTCGCACTCCCAAAGTGTGTACTTGATTATTAACTTATAATATCATAATACATGTAATAAATAAAAATTACGAGAGTTTAATAAAAAAAGAAATAATTATAAGCGATAAATAGATTAGACGATTTTGATTGGTTTAATTAAACTCTGAATACCGATTTCCNTATCATTGTGAATAATGGAAATAAACATCCCTGCAATTAAATCTTTCTCCTTCAATAAAAACAAATGCTCCAGTATCATTTAAGACAAAAAATCGAATTCAATATGAAGATGTTGACAAAATATTGGTATTTTAACAGGTAACGTTGAGAGAGAGAGTGTGTGTCCTTTTTTTAAGTTCTAAAATATATATACATATTATTCAATGTGTAAGTTATAGAGTTTCTTCTAGAAAGCACAATAACAAATTGAGAGGAATATGCAAGACTACAGACGACGGTGGAGCAATCATGACAGCGTAATAAGTACGATCAGTTGGAAGCTAACTGTCCAGACAACAGTTTATATATAGTCTAATATGAACTTTTCATATACATTATGTATCTCTTAGACAGGCAAATAACACAGTAGGATTCACTAAAGTGCTCTTTTTCTATTTCAGTAAGTACAGATGAGTCGTCAATAATAGCCAAGTGCTGTGAATTTCACAAAGATGTTCAATGAAAATCTAAGACTTAACCGCCGCGATAGTATCTGATATCAGCATAACAGTGTGAGAAGAAATAGTACTGTGAATTCTCAACAAAACGTTGTTGTCTAATACTGCTGAAACGTTTGACGGGAAGGACTCCACACATGTATGATACAAATATATGAGAATATATGAGAAAATATAGTTCTGCATAATTTACCTAAATGTGATTACTTCAGGCAGTAAATCTACAGACTACGTAGAACTAGAATTTTATATAAATATATTTATTTATTGATCCGTTGAAAAGGATATAAATACAGCATCTTTACTTCTGGTTTTTATTAGCTAAAATATCTATCAGCATTGTGGCTGTCTCACGTCTATGGCACGCGATAGTAACAAAAATGCGGTATACCTAGTATTTCGAACGAAAACTAGGGGTTTTCGTGCGAAATAGAAGGTATACCGCACGTTAACTAGGGGTTTCCGATCGGTATACATAGTATTTCGCCGAAAACCCTAGTTTTTGATCGAAATTTAACGGAAACTAGGCGCTTCTGACGAAAACCCATAGTTTCCGATCGGTATCGGTAATTCGAGTTTAAGCCGAAAACGCTATTCATAGTTTTAGCCAACGAGAAACGGAAATCGCTATTCGATATTTAACGTTCGTCCAATCAGAAACGGAAACCGTTATTCAGAGTTTAATTAAACCAATCAAAATCGTTTAATCTATTTATCGCTTATAATTCTCCTTTTTTTATTAAACTCTCGTAACTTTTATTTATATCATGTACTTTGATATTATAAGTTAATCATCAAATTATATCAAAATAAAAGTCTTTGCTCTAGAGATTTTTTAAATTGAATATTTTTTTAAACTGAGTCTAAAAAGGCGAAATTCACATCTTTTAACTGGTTAAGGTAAATATAGACAGTGGAGATCGAACCCTCCCATGACCCGCGAATCTGATATCCATTCGCACTCCCAAAGTGTGTACTTGATTATTAACTTATAATATCATAATACATGTAATAAATAAAAATTACGAGAGTTTAATAAAAAAAGAAATAATTATAAGCGATAAATAGATTAGACGATTTTGATTGGTTTAATTAAACTCTGAATACCGATTTCCGTTTCTGATTGGACGAACGTTAAATATCTAATAGCGATTACCGTCTCTCGTTTCTCATTGGCTAAAACTATGAATAGCGTTTTCGGCTTATACTCGAATTACCGATACCGGCCGGAAACTATGGGTTTTCGTCGGAAACCCCTAGTTTCCGTTAAATTTCGATCGGAAACTAGGGTTTTCGGCAAAATACTATGTATACCGATCGGAAACCCCTAGTTAACGTTCGAAATACTAGGTATACCACATTTTTGTTACAATCGCGTGCCATACACGTCCTTGTTTTGTCTTTGTTCTTTTCTGTTGCCGTTCTTTGCCATATTTTTGGACTTCGATTTTTGTGGTCATTGTTTCCCTTGTTCATTCGGTATTCTACTGCCGTTGTCTTCTCAATGCCTTTTCATCGTAACTCAATTAAAACAATTTTTCATATTGACAGCATTTGACATTGCACAATATCATGTTATTGATGATGTTGTTATACGAAATCCATTTAGAAGTATTTCAATTGAAGTTTCATGTAACTCAGTAACTGTGAGCATTTGTTAGGACAGTACCCATGTGTATTGTCTTCATGTTTTATTTACTTCATTTTCAAAGGTACTCGTCATGATAAGTTAGACTTTTTTATAGTTTGATTTGTATTGTGAGTCTTGTTATGTATTTAATTTTAGCCATTAACCATACATAGGAGGGGGATTCGGATCCAACTGCAATTTTTGCAACTGTCCCAATTCAGGAATATTCTTGATATTATGGTTATTGGATGTGGTTTGTTTCCATTGACTTATTTACTATTTGGGGCCATTTAGGGCTAACTATATGGTGTGAGGTTCCTCACTGTATTGAAGAACGTACGGTGATCATTAGATGCTTTGTTTTGGGTCGTTTTAACCTAGAGATGTGATGTTGTCTCATTAACATTTACCCTATTTCCTTTCTTTTTCATCTTTATATTGAAATAGAATGACGAGTTTGAATAATTCTGTCATTTGAACTTGGTAACGGTAAATCAAATACGGCGAACAATCCTTTGAAAGTATAAAACGGCTATAGCATACACAATTGTCGGGAACAGTAGAAAAACTGTAAATTAATGAATTATTAGCCTCCTGCAGAGCTCTGTCCTTAGATGATTTTGGCTGTCCTTTTTATGTTATATTGGTAACAAATTCTTTATCAGCGTTTACACATATTTTGATTCATGGATTTCCCAATGTTTTGATTTAATCTCAAGAGACATATTTTGTCGAAATGCGCATATGCAGAAACTAAATTCACAGTAACGTCGATATTTGTTATTTATTTCTACCAATTTATTACAACGAGAAATTTGCAAGAAGAAAATAGTTTGAAACGAATTGGTTTAAAATCTTTCTTCTCAAACACTTCATATGCGCATTTCGACAACTTATGTCTCTTCAGTTGAGATTAAATCAAAACATTTGGAAATCCATGAAAATATATGTGAACCTAATCATGATTGTGGGAAACATCTTTGACTTTAGAAAACCGAACAATGTGTATGAACATTTTTTTCTATCAAAAACAAATACCGAAATACATTGGTAAACGAACACCGATGGGAAAAGGGAGAAAGGGGGAAATCCCAAAATCCTCAAATATTCGGCCATTGAAAGTGTTTCCTGTTATCTTCTCCACATTCATGACATATACAAAACAAATAAACTAAACTGAACAAGAACCCCATAAAACTAAAGTAAATAGCAGTGAGAGTCACTACAAAACATACAGGTTGGGTGTTCCAAAAGGTAGCATGACCTGCTCCAAGCTTGGCATCCATCGCGCTGCCGATCGAAAGTCTGGTTTTGTCATAGTCTTTGTCAGTCTGGTAATAAACTCTAGATCTGTCAAATCATGGTCTAATCTAAGCATCATCTTGCATGCATTTGAGAATATCATATCAAAAATGAAAAAAATGCCACATCTTGACCGATAAAAGTATGTATTAGTACGTCATTGTTAATTCATTAATGTCATTAGACGTGTCAGACATTGAATTTGTTGGCAAATAATCATTTTTTTTTCAGAGTTTTCGAATCCTATTGAATAAATAAATGCTGAAATTATTGTGAATTTAGATTCTGCAAATGGTCCATTTCGACAACCCTTTAGTGCAAATCAAGTCAAAATATTTGGAAATTCATAAACTGAAATATGTGCAAGGCTGACAGAGAACAAATGACCCAATTTTTGCCCCGCTTAAGGTAAAAACCCCACAGACAGTAAATGAGTATGGCTTTCCACGGTCTAGTCAGTTCAAAACATCTACTTTTTATAAATGTACAGCTTCACGGATAAATTGAATAAGAGATAGGAAAGGATTAATGATTTGAAAATACTTCAGTGTTAAATTACATTTAGTTTATTAGTAACGACAATGAAGCACTCCAACTATCGGTATTAATTTCATTTCTTGTTTTCTTACTATTTAAAATGTTGCGTGAATAACAAGCATAAACATTTAAAAAACAAAAGACACAAGAATTCTGAATAAATAATCAGAACGAATAAATTTGGCACAATAAGTTTTAAATGAAGATCGCATGAAGCATTTAAACCTAAATGAATAAGTCAGGATTGTAAATTGGTAAATAAAAGAAATACCAAAGTTACTGTAAATTTACCTGAGCAACAGTTATGGCAGAGGAAATGCTCTCAAATCGTTTTGATTTGTCTTAGTGAAACAACGGCCGACGGAAAAAGAGAATGGCATTCACTAAAATTGTTGTCTAAAGACTGCATGGGCAAAATTAAGATTGTGAGACGCCGAAGTGTTGTAATCGATGTGCGGGGTGTGATACGCATGTATCATGTAATCCCTATTTTATCTTCAAAACATAGATTAAAAGTGTACAAAATCGTTAGTTAGGATTTTAAGTCGGATGTCAAGGAAAACAGAAAGCAATGACGTTAGAGAAATAGGTATATCGAGAAAGGAAAAGTTAAGTCAGCTACGAGGATCAATGAGAACTAAAGCATCATCTATTTTCCAAAATGCCGATTTTGCCAGATACTTGTCCTCCATTCATGACAAATATGTTGTTGTTCCGACAGATAAGGCCCCTAAGAACATCATTTTCATATGTAAAAAATATTACATAGAATGTTTAAAGAAAGACCTAGGCATTGGTAACTCCCAGGGCAATCTAACCTACACAGTTACTACCCTGTCTAAGGAGGAGATATTATAGAACCATAAATCTGTTTTGCTTTCCTTAAAGATTTACACCATCTCCCTTCCTTGCACTGGGTACCAAAATTACACAAATGCCCATACAAACAACGGTACATCGCTGGATCTGCAAAATGATCCACAAAACCTCTTTCTAAGGATTTAACCTCCATCTTGACGCAACCTCCGAGTAAGATAAAACTATTTTCGATGAAAAATTCAAATATCTTGATTACGTAAGTCTCGGTGCATTTTCGTTACGTAATGCTGAAATGGTATATATGCAATTACTATCAGTGCGTACTATCTATCAAGAGTATATAATTGTTTTTGGGTACAGATCACAATGTCATGGCGTAAGAAATAGTTAGGTATTTGGCTACTTTTCATCAGTTTAACACACCCTGGATCAATTATCTGAATACAGATAATTTAAGAGGTGTATTTTTACTAATGATTTGAAGCGATTTGTTCATGTTTTGATAGTTAATACTACAAATATTCATACACCACCGTTTCCTCAGTATCATACATATTATTGATTGTCTATTGATCGTTATGTAGTATAGTTATCTTTCTTTATATTCTGTGTTTTCAAAATCGGCCAATAATTATCCTATTTATGATTACTTCATATTTCTTTTAATACTTGATCTAATTAAAAAGTATAAATTTTCACTAAATAGACTAATGTATAGATATGATGGCCTTTAAATTCTGAATTTTGTTAATTTAAATTTCTATTATTAGAATTTACATGGAAATATTTATTTTTATATATAGTAAATGTTTTACTTTAACAAATATAACTTGCTATCAGATTATCTCAGACTACTGCATTGACATTCTCTCAGGCTACTGCATTGCCAATGATAGGAAATACTGAATTTCCAAGACAGTCATAGTCCTCGAATTGTGTTTTGCATTAACATGGATAGTTAATAACATTTCGTATCTACTTCTATAGAACGTAATAGTTTGGAGGTACACTTTGTAGTACCTCACTAATTTATTTATTTGATGCACAAAGAAAACCCCATGTAATCAAGAAAGGGGCTTTTATTCCTGTCTACATCTTGATGTTAGTTAACTTATACCAACATTGTTTGAGCGGAAATATTTCATTATACTGATATACATCGTATATCCATTAATTTTAGAAAAAAAAGATATGGCCATGTCTTTTCTTTTTTAAATCCTTAATCGTTCCGTATAGTTTTAGTTCACTTTGATTTGAATAAAAATGTGTAATGTTTAAAAAGTCATATTATTATTATCTAAAATAATAATTAGAATTGTGAAAAAAACAAACAAACAAACAGCAAACAAAACTGAAATAGAAAAGACCCCTATGCTCGCAAACATCTGTCAAATTAGTGATTGTTTTACAAGTTGCAGAGACAAAGATTAGAAACTCCTAGTTAATCCGTTGTAAAAATCGGTAATAACTCGCGTGTGCGAGACTTCCCGTGAGTTAAGTCGATTTTTAATTCCTAATACCTGTAATTTTAATTAGAACTGTACAGAAATGTCAGCAAAATGTTTTTTATTGAATATGGATAAATTGTCATGGATATCAATTGTAATATCAGGTTAGCACAATTATTAAATGACGATGCATCAGTAAAAATAATAACTTTATCATCGGAACCTTGTGCTTGTACAGGTAAACTTTGAATAAAATTACGAGGAGTTCCGAACGGATTCTAGTGTTGCATCATTGGAGCAAGTTTACATGTGTGATGTTAACGATTTCGAGTAGTTGCTAATCTCTGTTCTGTATGTCTCTAGATATTGACAGGCATTTAATTCAATTAAAATAATATAAAAACCTAACTGTGTCTAGTACATGTGCAGTTTTGACCCACCCCCATTTTCCATATTGCTAAGAAGCAGAAAAGGGCTAATGATGATCCTGAAAGCTTACGACAAGAAGAATCCAAAGAAACGAACCCTATAAAAATTGAATAAAAAATTCATAAACATAAACGCATCTTTTTGTTTTGTTTTTTTTTTGTTTTTGTTTTTTGTTTTTTTGTTTGTTGTTTTTTTTGTTTTTGTTTGCTTGAAAATGATCCTTTTCAAAATTGTACAGGTATTACAGGAATGTGAACAATCGAGTATCCTTGGATATGGGTTTACCCATATCTTATCTTGTTAGTTTATTGTTTGGTCGTGAAGTCGTGAAGAAATTAAATAAATTATATTTTAAATAAATGAGATATAGATATCTGCTATAAATATTCGTTGAATGCCTTCCTTTCATTTTCGGATACATTGAGACGTCATTGGTTGAAATGCTTTCCCCGTTGAAATTACATAGGCAGATAACAATAATCAGTATTTATATTATTCTTTGTAGATATAAATCTTACAGTTGACTGTTAGTCCCAGAGGTTATTAACCCAGTTGACCAGTACTGCGGTGCATATCAAATAACCCAACAGAAAAACTGTCATATCTAAATTTTGAAAAATGAATTTATGTAAAACGCGAAAGGCTCTATAATTTGCTTAGTTTTGGTGTCTGTTTACATTTCTTTTGGTTATCTGTTTCCGAAATCATCATCTGCTGAAATCAAATTATCTACAGGAAATATATTCAGTAAATAGATATACAAAGAATTTTATGAATATATTTTAGGTTAAAAAATGGAAAACAGGAAACACCTACAATGGATGAAAATTATAATAACATGCAACAATTTGCAAGGGAACTACACAAGAAAAAC
Organism: Modiolus philippinarum; assembly: GCA_002080025.1. Classification (NCBI taxonomy): domain Eukaryota; kingdom Metazoa; phylum Mollusca; class Bivalvia; order Mytilida; family Modiolidae; genus Modiolus; species Modiolus philippinarum. The sequence goes on from MJUU01072682.1 coordinate 212,274, forward strand.
ACGTATAAGACAAAAGACAAACGTAGACAACGATGGGAACTTTGGACAGCCGGACTTGGTACCGGCACTAGCAAAAGCCAGCGGTAGGGTTAAACCGGTTTATGGATACCCAAACCTCCCCTTTATCTGTCCCGTATCCCTATGGTATAAGAACATACGAATAAAACCCAATACAGGTAGACTACTTACTCCATGACCACAATCTTGAAAGGAGAGAAAAAGACAATACGTAATTTTGGAAGATGGGTCAAGGGTGCTCGCCGCTAAACTGCCGGCTAGCTCAAGGAGCCTAGTCTGCTGGTAGAACACTGTCGCACTACGGAAGAAAAATCAAACTCAAAACTTCCCGAAGGGTTTTGTCAAGAATCATCATAAATTTTAGTAGACATCGGCAGTATCAGTGAGAGGCCAGTATGTGTGCAAAATATTCAGGTAAGCAGAATATATTGCCGATATCCCCTATTACGTATAGAATGTAAATTACGTCCCAGCTTTTCTGGGTTTTTAATCAATTTCTGGCATTTTTAACAACATTTCCGTGAAATTGAGGACTAAAAATGCCCATAAGTAATAAGTGTTTACGAGTAACGCCATATTTAGATATAACATGTACATATCTATTACAAAACTTCTTAAATGTATTCAACAACTTATGAAATCTGTAACCCTGTTGTAAAAATTTGGCTGTGATAGTACGGTTACGTTCATTGAAATCATCAAGAGTAGAACAAACTCGTGCGAATCGTACCAGTTGAGAAATATGCACCCCGTAGGATGGAGCAAGGGGAATGTCGCCGTCAAAAAAAAAAAGGAAATTAGTAATAGTGAAATCAAAATCATCCCTTTTATCAAATATTTTGGTTTTGATTTTACCAGAGTCAGATCCAGAAAAGGGCAACATTTGGAATCATTGTTAGCTTTATTTAATTTCAGTTGTTGTAGATAAATAATGTCTACATAATCTAAAAACTGGGGATTATCAATAGTAAGGATATCGTCAATATACCTGCTGTTATCATTGAAAATAGAAATAAGTTTATCACTGTCAGGGATGGTTCCTTTTTGAAGTTTTTTTCATGAAATCTCGTTCGTTACAGAAAAGAAAAAGATCTGCAATGAGAGGTGCA
>MJUU01072682.1:213758-240944 GCA_002080025.1 Modiolus philippinarum
AGTAACGCCATATTTAGATATAACATGTTCATATCTATTACAAAACTTCTTAAATGTATTCAACAACTAATGAAATCTGTAACCCAGTTGTAAAAATTTGGCTGTGATAGTACGGTTACGTTCATTGAAATCATCAAGAGTAGAACAAACTCGTGCGAATCGTACCAGTTGAGAAATATGCACCCCGTAGGATGGAGCAAGGGGAATGTCGCCGTCAAAAAAAAAGGAAATTAGTAATAGTGAAATCAAAATCATCCCTTTTATCAAATATTTTGGTTTTGATTTTACCCAGAGTCAGATCCAGAAAAGGGCAACATTTGGAATCATTGTTAGCTTTATTTAATTTCAGTTGTTGTAGATAAATAATGTCTACATATTAATCTAAAAACTGGGGATTATCAATAGTAAGGATATCGTCAATATACACTATGAACCAAAAAATGACTGTCCTTACCAGTGACAGTCATTTTTTGACTGTCAATGACTGCCAAAAACTGATAAAGACTGTTAAATTTACTGTATTTGTTTGTTAGAGACTTCCATTGACATTGACAGTCGTTGACAGAATTTTACCATGTCTGTCCATGACTGTGTCGGACTGCTGGTGATACTGACAGACGATATCAGACTTTATGAAAAATTACCTGGACTGTCATTGTCTGTGGCCATCACTCACAGTCAAGAACAAACACTTTAAACTCTTATCTGTCTGACAGTGACTGTCAACATCACATACAGACATTGACAAACATTTAAAAATATTACCTAGACTGTCAATGACTGTCATTGTCAGCTGCAGTCATGGACAAATGTTCTCAACATTTACCTTGTCTGTCATTGACTGTGGGCATCATTCACAGACATGGACAGATATTCTCAACATCTAACATTTTCCCTTCTACATGTTTTTTCTGCAACATTTAAAACTTTTAAACTCAAATTCCAATCATGTTATCTTTTTCGTATTTTAATTTAAAACATTTATTTTTATATTCTCTCCTCTTTGATTTCCTGATACATGAAGCAAGGACTTATAATCTCATTTTACGTCGTTGAAAATTGCTTTTTACGGAATTCCGAGATCAGAACAACCTTTCATCTACGTTCAGTATCTGTATACACTATGTTTATGGATTTGATCTACTCTGAGGAGAAAATTAGTTGTTGAAATGGTCATATGTAAAAACTAAATTTGCAGATAACTTGGGTAATTTGTTATTTATTACAATCTCTGTATTTTTACAACAATTTATTGAGGGGTGGAGGGACATCTTATACGGGACACCGGGATCAGATATTTATTCAGCGGGAATTCGTGCCAACCTCTTTAACCACAATAGGCATGTTTGAAACTTGAACTTGATACTCAAACGATTAATTATTTGGATATGTCAGTTTTAAACTGAATGGTAACATCTCGCACTATCAACGAAAAATGTACTGTCCCAGGTACAATGTACGCCAATGTACGTGACTGTCCATAACAGGACTGTATAGTTTTTTGTACCTCGTATTTTCTTGCATACAATTTTGAGGGAGAAATATTAAGCAGAAAACTCGGATATATTGTTTCCTGTATCTTTTATATTTCATGAAACATAAATAATAAAAATATTAATTAATTAAATCAAATTAGACGCTGACATAATTGAGGACAAGAGCAAAATATTTGTATAATTGTTTGTAAGATATATTTCGCAAGAATTATGTATACTATTTTACCGCAAAGAATGCATTGTAATAGGTGATTTGCCAATTACCGACTTTGGTTCCGTTCTTTAAAATTTTTACTCAATCAACGTCACGTGACACCGGACAGGTTGTCACATTTACCGAAGAAACCCTTATAAATCAGCATTCTGGCTCATGAGATCTATTGGGATATAAAAAAAAAACACAAACAGGCACATAAAAGGATATATTATTTTGATAAATCTTACCAAAGATGAAGCTTGGAATCCGTGCAGGTCAAGAGAAAATAATTTTTACATTTTGGTTAGTTTACGTTGGAAACTACCCGTGTTTGTCCGGTCTAGAGTTGCTTCCCTTTGCCCAAGTTTGTAAATCGCGAGGTCAAATTCGAGAATTCCGCTTGAATTGGCAAATGGTCTATTAGAGGAAATGAAATTCAAAAGGATGTTATATATCCGAAAATAAAATGTGCCTTTATTATTTCAGCTTTGTGTATGTCCATTGTATATATATATATTTACAGTTTTAACCCACTGTGAGCCTCTGTTATGTCACCAATGCAATATACATGTATCAATCACATGTTTCACCCTTACCTAATCAGCGAGAATAGATGCAGTTACGATATAATGATATAACATCACGCTTTATCAAGTTCCGGGTAACATTTAGTTTTCTAATCTTCCAACAACAATTTTAGCTTTAGTTCTGAAAAGATAACATTTTGTTGATAATATAGAATAAATTGCATCTTCAATAGCAGAACTGCAGATTAAGCAAAGGGCTGCCGGCCACACAAATTACATCTACATTGAATATATGCCTATAGTCTGACTCGTATATTTCACAGAAAATGAGAGTTAATTAAATTCTACAAAAAAATTGAATTATGCGCATTCAACGAAAGTTTATTTGCTCCCATCAGTTTCAAACATTTAAGATTGACTTTAGCATAACATCCCGTATTTAAATTGTATATATTACATTTTTTTTATAGAAATCACACCTCTTTTTATTGAACGTTATATAATGTGTATTCACTAAGCGCTGAACCCGGGAAAATTCCGGGCTCCACTCTGAGCTCTGAGCTCCACTCACTGGGCTCAGGGCTTCCCTCACTGATCCTCACTGGACTCTGGGCTCTCATAGTGCTGGAGAGCCCATGTTATTACCTTAATCTTTCCAAGTACATGTCTTTTAAAATGGCTTAAATGGACTCAAAAGCTATTTACAGCCACCATCGACTGCTAATTGTCAGAAAATATAAAAGTGCGGTATATTTTTTTATTTGTAGGAAGAGTAAGTACCAGGGACTACTTTACTCGATTTTCAACAAGATTTGAAAAAAGTTCAACATAGGAACAAAATTCACGACTTAATTACTATACTTCTTTGAAATAGAATGTACAATAGATAAAAGATGCGTCAATCCCAATAAAGAACATAACGTCTATTTTTTTATATACCGGAGGCAATTTAAAGTTATTCGGGGTAATTCTAATATTTAGAAAACATGTCAATATATGAATGCTGAAACTTGTCTCGGCACTGGCAATTTTTACTCGATATCAATCATTTAAAAGTACATATCAATGACAGGAATACAAGAACTTAATTTAAGTGACATTTGGTAAAATAAATAATTTGTTTGAGATTTTCATGAAAATAAATTTTTTTTGTGGGCAAAATCACCCCAAACCCCCGAAAATCAAATGGTCGTCCCCTTACAGGTTAACTGCGAAGTCACAAAAGAAAAAAGAACTAAAGGGAGATGGTGAAATTTTGACAAGTTTCTATTTGAGGCACATACTTTTGTGTTTCTTGTGTAGCTATGTCATATGTTGCGTTTTTTCCATTCCTTTATTTTACGGTCTTCTCGAATTGTTCGTTTAATATGTTCACTTATGTATAACAGAAAAGATCAATAAATCAAATGCTGGCATGCTGTCAATCTTGTTTGTGGCATTTTGAATATAACGGATTATTACATGCGGACAAAGGAAGGTCTTTATTCATTTTTAGGGTGTGTTTACACTTTTCATAGATATTCTAGAGGGTATTTTTGTAACTTTTATTACAGAAACTCATAGATTTAGCAGATGTAGAGCGACATTCACAAATCGAAAATTGTCACTTTTTCAAACATTCTATCAATTTTGCAATACGGAACTTTTGAGATAGTTGAAGGCAATTGCGGATTCAGCCTTTGAAAAGGGGGATTCAAATGGGGTTCCATAAAAAGGGGAACTGAAGTCGAATTTGTTATTAGTTTTAATCGTATTTTGCCTAAATTCTACACGAAATTTTTAATTTTAGATAAAGGAGGTACCACATCTCCCCCAACTAGATCTGCCAATGCAATGGCATTATAAATTATATATAATTAGTGCCACAATACCCATAATGAGGGTAATAACTGTAAAATAAATTTGAAATAAATCGGGAGTAAATATAGGGGGGGGGGCGGCTTAACTTCATATATTTTAGTAAAATTTAATAGGTGTGTCTCTTAAGCCAATTGGATATAAAAACGCATATAGAAAGAATAATGTCTATAAATATGGGTATCAAATAAAGAAAGAAGGTGAAAAATAGGCAATAATTTAATAGGGAACATAATCCATGTGTAGTACCTTCTTTAATTAAAAGTCTAATATTTCATGCACTTAATGCCTTGTTTCTTTGACATGTTAAAATTAATGGTACATATATAAATACAGGTCTCCAATTAAGATTTGTTATATAAATTTGGTGTATGTTCAAGTACATCAGTATATGAATTCGGGGTATGTTTCTGAAATCATTTTGGTACACCCTTACCAGAAAAAAAGACCAAGCCCCCCCGAAAATATATATGGGGAAATGGGATAAATTCCTACGACTACATGCCAAGATTCAGTAAGTTGAAAAATGCTTATATTGTCATCATATACAATCCCCGTCCAGAGCTAAATGATTTATTTTTTTTGTACTAACAGGATCTTTTCGGTAAAAAAAAATTGACTCGGCAGTCCCGTTTATCATTTGAGATATTTCAGTGTGTTCGCTGGTAATATCCGGTCATTTGGTAGAAAACGTGTATATTGAATATAGATCAATATAGGCACTGTCCAAGCTCTTGAAAGCGACAAATTCCTGACAGTTTCTGTTTTTACCGTTACCTATTCGACATGCTATTGTCTCACAAGAAATGTAATAATTTTTTATTGTAAGAAAATACATAAATCAGTTTTTTTTTCAAATAATCCAAGTGAACTATTTTTCTAAATTACGAAATTCTCCTCGAATGTTTCACAAACTGTCAGACATGCAAAGTATTTAAATGTGAGATTGCGTGATACGGACTCCAAAAAAGTTTCAAATTGTATTTTGAATTACAGGTCTTACTAAGTGACTGACCCACAGGCACTACATGCTTGTATATTACACGTAATATGCAGGTCACACTTCTACTTAATTGGTACAATAATGTTTTTCTTTGATCAAATGTGTTCTGGGGGAGGTGGGGGGGTTATTACATTTAATCAATATTTACATAAAATCTGAATGTAATTAATAATATTTAAAAAGGGGTATTAACCCCAGACACCTACCATGGTCGATCAGAATACTGACAACTTTTGTCTATTTTATCTAAGCAATGTTTTGACAAAAATTTATTTTTCAATTAATATGCATTTTCAGAAGCAGATTGTTTGGTTCTATATTTTGCCTAACACTATTGAAATAATTTTTATTATTCCATTCGGAACGCGGGCGGTAGGACATTAGTGCTGATTTTCATAATTTCATACTTTATTTGGCAAAGTGCACTTTGGGGTTATAAGTGTACATTGGTAGCCAAGTGCTTTCTCTCTATGCTTAGAACCTCTTCAAGGACCAGGTATTAGCTGAAATATTGTTACAGTTTATCCACAAGCAGCTCTAACTGAACGTCCTTGTTTTGAGGAAATATTTCGTTTATCAACACTGCTGATTTAGCTCATCCCGTGTAAGGAAAAGACGAATTCAACACCAATAAGAGAATAGCTTTTGCCTGAGCTGTATTTAGTATTAGACGAGTGTTGGATGGAGTACATGCTTGTTTTTAACATGAAAATGTTTATAATGTTACAAACGCTTATTCAAAAAGATCATGTAATTCAGATATATTATATTTTTTGTGATCCAGTAAATAAAAAATACTGTAACTTCCTGTGATGCAGTGATCGAGTAAATCTCAATAATTCCGTAAACTAAGAAATAACAGAACGTTACTTTCTGTTATCCAGTATCTGCTTGGGGAATAACACTGGCTCTGGGCTCCAATTTTCTTTAGTTTGAACATTGGACTACGAGGTCCAACACATGGACTCCGGGCTCCAACATAAGGGCTCCGGCCTCTACTCACAGGGCTCCACGTTTCACTCATAAGGCTCCGGACTCCACTCACTGGGCTCCAGGCTCAGCATGGACACCGAGCTCACATAGAGCTTCGGAGTCCGTGTTTTTACCCCAATCGATGATTTAGTTAACAGTTAGCAAATTGACTTATTTTTTCTGTCAAATACGGACTATCAGCTCATTTTGCTTGCATTAGTTCTATTATTTCAACAGGATATATATTAATATTCTAAATGACAAAGAATACAAAATACTTCTTCAATTAAAAACATAATATTTCGACATTTTATCTTTGTAATTTTTCTCGGTCCTTGAAAGCAAGGACGTATATTTAGATAAATATACGTCCTTGTTGAAAGGTGGTGTATTTTTTGCATGTTTTTAGGGTGTAAATTTTAATCTCGTATTCAGATGAAATTGTTGGTCCCCAAACACGATTTTAAAAAAATGCTAAAATGATTACTTTTTGGGACGCATTTCAATTGGGCGAATTATTAAATATGCAGTTTTTCAATTGGGCGTTTTTCAGTTTGCATTTGGGCGGAAAGGTTGTACAAGTAACTTGTTATGTTTGGTTTCAATAAGCAATTATGATCTATGCGCGTGTCACACTTACATGTATATTACATGCATGAAATAAACATTCATGTAACGATCGCGGATGACTGGAGCCACGGTCCAGACAGATTACTTTGAAAGGTGTACACAATTTTTCAGAATAGATTATTTCTTTGATCTAAATAAATATTAGAATTTAATAAATTGAGTGAATATTTCTTCAATTAAAAACATAGTATTTTGACATTTTATCTTGTATCTTGAAATATAGTGTATTTGGGGGAAAGGGGGGGGGGGGGGGTAGGTATCTTTAATTCTGTTTTCAGGTGAAATTGTTAGACTACAAAAAACGATTTAAAAAAATCGCTAAAATGATTATTATTTTCTTGTTGGTTTCAATAAGCAATTATGATCTATGTGCGTGTCACACTTACATGTATATTACATGGAATAAATATTCATGTAACGATCACGGGTGACTAGAGGTCCAGACAGGTAATTTTGAAAGGTGTACACAATTTTTCAGAATAGGTAATTTCTCTGATCTAAATAAAGATTAGAATTTGATGAATTTAGTGAATATTTCTTCCTTGCAACAAAGAATTCAGTTGTAGCAACTTTACAACATCAAACATTTTGTTACGATTTTTTTTTATTCTGATGATTTTTCTCTTGCCATTTTTTGTGTAGTTTGGGTGTGTGTGTTTTTTTGTTTTTATTTTTGTTTTTTGTTTTTTTTTTGCATATTTTTTTTCCTTCAATATATTTATGGATTATGAAATAAATTGAGGTAAATAATACAATTACAGAGTATCGACATACAGATTCGTGTAAGAGACCTTTACAAAACATGATTTATAAAATCTATATCGCTGCACATAAAGAAATTTCCTACAAAAAATGATATTGTAGAATAATTTAATTCCCTTTAATAATAATGATACTTTCATAGGTTTAATAGTATATTCGAAATTACCAGTGAAATACGCTTTATGTGTGTAGGAAAGCTGGAGACGGGGTATGAATTCTATCAGCTGTGCTTGATTTATACGGAACTTATTCGTCCCTGGTTGAATTTATCATAACCTTTTGCAAAGTTATATGTATTATGTGTCTACTTAATATAAACAAGGAACAGAACTAGTACATGTATATATTGTCGCGAATTCCAGTATTTCTATTCTTATTAATAAGTTGAATCACTTAGCTTCCCTAACGATTGGAAAAGAAAACTAACAGCTTTCCTGTGTTTGTAAAAAATGTAAAAATACGATGAAATTTACTACCAAACCAGCAGAAATTTTCCAATATCTGTCCATGTCTGTGAATGATAGAGACAGTCAATGTCAGACAAGGAAAAGACAGAGACTGTTTGTCTATAGCTGCAACAGACAATGACAGTCATTGTCAGTCTATGAAACAGTTTAAAATGTTTGTCAATGTCTGTATGCGATGTTGACAGTCACTGCCAGACAGATGAGAGTTTAAAGTGTTTGTCCTTGACTGTGCGCGATGTCCACAGACATTGACAGTCCAGGTGAATTTTCAAAAAGTCTGAGATCGCCTGTCAGTGTCACCAGCAGTCCGACACAGTCATGGACAGACATAGTAAAATTCTTTCAACGACTGTCAGTGTCAATGGAAGTCTCTAACAAACAAATGCAGTAAATTTCGCAGTCTTTTTCAGTTTTTGGCAATCACTGACAGTCGAAAAAAGACTGTCACTGGTAAGGACAGTCATTTTTTTTGGTTCATAGTGATACCTGCTGTTATCATTGAAAATAGAAATAAGTTTATCACTGTCAGGGATGGTTCCGTTTTGAAGTTTTTTCATGAAATCTCGTTCGTTACAGAAAAGAAAAAGATCTGCAATGAAAGGTGCACAATTTGTACCCATGGGAATACCTATGACCTGTTGATTAACAGTGTTGCCAAAAAGAACAAAAATATTGTCCAGCAAAAGATTGGGTGCATTAATCATATCATCACAATTCAAGGAACAATGATTATTTTAGGTTATATTAGAGAAGAATCCTTGCTTTTTGTTAGAGCAAATGAACTGCAGACCAGAAAAAAATTGTTATTACGACTCTTTCTGTGAAACAAAGGCAGTGGAATACCGAAGGCACAAAGGGGTGGTATTTACAAAAATTATATAGCAAACAAACTGGCAACTGAATCTTTGTAGGTTACATCAATGACAAAATATGTTATTGTATAGTATATTGCCTTTGATATCCGTCTGAACATGAACTATAATGCAACGGAACGACTATGGAAATGCAAAGTCCTTCAGTCCTTATGAGTCTACAGATCCCTCCTATGGTAAAAGTTTTTGCTAGACATTGTACTAAATGAAGAAAACATATAGTATGTTACTGTAATGTTTGATCCTTTAGTTTTGATGTCTTGAAGCATATATACATGGTAAAACATATTACAGATTAACCATATAACATTGTCTGTAAATGGGGATCATAACAAAATTGCCTGACAGAGTTGTCAAGAGCCGGAGTCCATGAGACAAAAAAGGCATATCGGGTGAAAACCACCGGACAATTGCCGATCGCAATGGCCTTGACTTAGTACAGGTATTTCAAAGGAAATAGTGGATGAAACCAAATTTATGGCTTGCAATTACTCCCCTTCCAGTGCCGAATTGTATGGTAGAAACCCAACAGCAAATGTCATTGAAAGGTCGTATCGTAGACAGTTAAAAGAAATGATCATAGCGGTATGAAGTAGAAAAAAAATCTTGAATCAGACTTCGGACCGAAACTCTTAAGTTTTTTCACAAGGGAGTAATATCTATTGGAGAACTTTCTAAATGATCGTATGAGACGGAATTTGTTTTTTGAAGTCTTGATAAATAAGGCGGTCACAGAAGTGACTATGTCCCATGAGAAAGTCTGTATAATTTTTGCTAGCGCTCGCATAGCGAATTAACTGTGAAACATACATTTCACTCCATAAGCAGGAGTAACAGCTAGGAACATTAGTGTCCATATTAGGGAAATTGATAATTTTGAAATTAAAACCGTTCCTTTTGTTGTAACTTTTAGTACCATTTTCTTCAAATTGGAGATATAAGCCAAAAAATGTTGATCTAGTGTTTTTTGTCGTTTCCTTTATCTCTAATTCTGGATGATATTAAGTATATTAATGGGATCAATTTAACAAAGATGCGTTATTAATTGGAAGAACATCATCAATTTATCTATAATTGATTGATGGATCTATCATCTTTAATTTTATGATCTTTTACGAGTGTTTGTTAATCAGCAAAGACTTTTTGAATGGTACCTTTGATTCGGGATTTTAGTTCATCATGAGGAAATGTGGTGTACAGTGTGGAAAAAACAAATGTTTGAGAGAATGTATATGACAAAATTCTAATATAGTATTATGAAATGGTTTTAATGTACTATTTCCAAGAATGGTCCAATTGGGACAAGTAAGGCTTTAATGCCGAGGACTATCCGGGCTGTACTAGATTCAATAAGACAAAAAACAAATGTAAGCTTTGAAATCTGTTATTTGTGATTTTTTTGTCTCTGCCAGTAAAAGTTTGAAGATTTTGGTTGGGGACTTTATATTGAAGTTAAGGTATAAAAGATATTCTAAGAACCGAACGGTTATAAATATACCATTATGGAATAAAGTTGCAATACTTACGAAGTAAGTGAGAACCGAACCGTCAGAGACTGGTCATTAATATAGTCTTAATTCAGAAATATATAGGAACTGGCATTAATTTAAAAAATATTCATGGAATGTATAGATTCAAGGTTAAATGCAAAAATAGAGGTTCAGATCCATTATTATAAATAACAGCAACACTATACCTGCCATGATTTTTTTTCGATTCTCATGTGATAGGAAATGGCAATTACAGCGCGTCCTACGAAAAAGCAAATTTAACGTCGTCATTTATATTTTTGAAACCAATGCAAGTTTAAAATCAAAATTGAAAGCTAAACAATAAATATTAACGTGTCTGAACTGTTGGGTTAAGTTCCAAAATGCTCTTAACCTTTATTTCCTTCATGAACTGTGCACATAAGAGTAGTGTTTATGTTTGGCAAGCCATAAAACGGGTTTAATCCACCATTTCTTTTGAAATGCTTGTACCAAGTCGACAATTTTGCCGGTGAATTGTCTCATAGACTTCGGCTCTTGACCACCCTGTTCGGTAATTTTGTTATTACTGCCATTGTATATACTGTAAGATTGATGTTTATTCAAATAGATTGTAATGAGATACTTATTGCTTTATTATTCGTTCCTTGATACTCGGAAAATGGTTAGCAAAATTATTTCTTTTGATGATACAGTTCAAGAATATTTGATGATGAATTTCAAGAATATGTTAAACGAAAATCATATTGCATTTATCAACATTTGAATTTTAACTTTACATCATTACATATAATACTGTACGAAAAAAATACAGATATCGCAGACATAAATGGTATTAAATACAAGAATTCTGCTGTACTGGCAATCAACTCAAACCGTGGTCAACGAATAGTAACTCTTGTTAAACGTCACTTCGGTTATGCGTATTTCGGTTTATGCACTTCCAAATGATTTTATTTTATCTGCACTGAAGAGACTTAAATTGTCAAAATGCGCATAAGCAAAATTCACAGTAACTTCGGTATTTTGTTATTTATTAACAACGGGCCGATTCCTCTGCCGGTGAAATGTTAAGTCCTCGGGGGTATTCACCAATCCAGTAGCCAATACTTTGGTGCTGGTCCGAAAACCAAATTTATTTTGAAACTTGCAATATCTAAATTTTAGAAAAAATTGTGTAAAACTAAGAAGCATGTCCCTCTTGCATAGCTCTGTCCTAAGCTGATTTTGGCTTTTCATTTAGATCTTATAGGTTACTTATTCTCTTTCAGTTTTTACACTATTTCGGTTTTTGGACTTGCAAATGTTTTAATTTCAACTGCACTGAAGAGACACAAATTGTCGAAATGCGCACATGCAGAAACAAAATGCACAGGAACTTCGGTATTTTTGTTATTTATTACCACTTGGCCGATGCCTCTGTTGGTGGACTGTTGGTCCCCGAGGGTATTCACCAACCCAGTAGTCAATACTTTGGTGCTGGCCCGAAAACTTACTTTATTTGGAAACTTGCAATATCTAAATTTTAGAAAAGTGTGTGTAGAACTAAGGAGTATCCCTCTCTTGCATGCATTGTAGCTCTGTCCTTAGCTGATTTTTGCTTTTCTATTTAGATCTGATTTGTTACTTGTTCTCTATCAGTTTTTACACATATTTCAGTTTATGGACATTCAAATGTTTTGATTTTATTTGCACTGAAGAGACATAAACTGTCGAAATGCGCATATGCAGAAACAAAATTCACAGTAACTTCGGTATTTTGTTATTTGAAACTCGTTAACTATAACTTTTTTTTTCTGTTTAAAGCAGTTGATGAACTTGAATTAAAAAAAGTATATGGATCGACTTTTAAAAACATTTTGCCTTATCAAGAAATGTAAGTTGCAAAATACAGTCCTTGCTTCAGAGGCCGTTACTAAAAGAGCGTTTATTTAGCGATCCGTCAGCCGTCAACGATCAGTCATCGATCAGTGATCGATCAGTCAATAATCCGTCAAAATCTGACGGATAGGAGAAGTAATTCACGTATTTGACGGATACAATACGTAAATTACGTGACTGACGGATGATTGATCGGTCCTGTCCGTAAATGACTGATTGATAGCCTTACGTCATCTTTCAAGTTAATACATTTGGCGAAATGATAATTTCGTTTCATCACAAAAATGTATTTAGCATTGAAATATATAAAAAAAATATTATAACACCCTAGGTATATTTAATCCGTACGTTAAGGTTAATATTATATTAAGTTGATGTTTCTGCTTGTACGTAGGAAATGCACAGTATATAATACAGTTTGTTCGAATGCATTAAAATTTGTCGGTAAAAAGCTCTACAGAGCTTATGTTGTATTGTTAATTTTGAACCGACTTTAAATAAAACTTTATGACTTATGACTTATGACTTATTGGAAGCACATCTGATTTGACCGATCGTCGAAAATACACAAATTTAATTTGATTAAAAAAAACAATATTAAAATAATTTATACAACTGGTTAAACGTTAATTGTTAGACAATAACAGGAATGCAAATAAGAGCGAAACAAAAATGGAATGAAAAAAAAAACAAAAAAACAAAACAATTGATTTGACGCATTCATACACGAAAGACTGGGAATTCCTTCTTTTCAAACACTAAATATGCTAAAATTGATTCAAACTGTGATTCATGAAATAAAAAAAATCTTCGACAGGAATATGATGAATAGAATTTTCAAAAAATTCAATTATTTTGGTCATTTTATAGACAGAGTTTAAACCACAGACTAAAAATTTAACTTTTCAAGACTTGAATATGTTAAAATTCATTAAAATTGTGTCGCGAAAGATAAAACTCCTTCCAAAAGATATGATGAAGAAAATTTTCAAAAAATTCAAATTGTTTTGGTCATTTCTACAGACTGAGTTTAAACCGCAGACTAAAATTCTAACTTTTTAAGCCTTAAAAATAATAAAATTCGTTAAAGGTGTGTTTCGCAAAAGATAAATCTCCTTCGAAAGGATATTATAAATATTTTACGAAAGGATATGGAGTAAATGAACATGAGACCATAACATATGTTAACTACAACTGCAATAATTCTAATGAGCTGTATGGCCATTTCGGAAATTAATTCCTCATCAACAGCACTAGAACCCAATCAAAAGAAATCCATAATTTCAAAAAATGTTTAAAATGCATGAAACCAAAACTAAATCCGAATAATCAGTAGTATCAAATATAGCTATAAGGACTACACTAAGATGGACGGAGTTAGTCCTTAGGTTTTAGAATTTACATACATTTAGATAATATTAATTGAACAAAGTGTACACATGAGATATTATCTCATGTACAAGTACAACGTATCTAAGAAAAATAGAGAGCATACATATCTACCACGGGGAATTGTTTTACCAACTCTACACTGCAATAAAAGACAAACTCCTGTATTAAATATTTTACGAAAGGATATGGAGTAAATGAACATGAGACCATAACACATATGTTAACTCGAACTGCAATAATGTAATGAGCTGTGTGGCCATTTCGGAAATTAATTCCTCATCAGCAGCACTAGAACCCAATCAAAGGAAATCCATAATTTCAAAAAATGTTTAAAATGCATGAAACCAAACTAAATCCGAATAATCAGTAGTATCAAATATAGCTATAAGGACTAAACTACGATGGACGGAGTTAATCCTTAGTTTTTAGAATTTACATAAATTTAGATAATAGTAATTGAACAAAGTGTACACATGAGATATTATCTCATGTACAAGCACACCATATCTAGGAAAAATAAAGAGCATACATCTCTACCACGGGGAATTGTTTTACCAACTCCACACTGCAATAAAAGACAAACTCCTGTATTAAATATTTTACGAAAGGATATGGAGTAAATGAACTTAGATTAAATAAATAAAATTTCCAAAAATTTCAATTGTTTTGGTCATTTTTATAGACAGAGTTTAAACTGCACACTAAAAATCTAACTTTTCAAACTTAAATATGCCGACATTTGTTGACATTGTGTTTTCAAAAGATAAAACTCCTTCAAAAGGATATGATGAATAAAATGTTCACAATATTTAAATTGTTTTGGGCATTTTCATAGACAGAGTTTAAACCGCACTCTAAAAATCTAAGTTTTCAAGTCTTAAATATGTTAAAATTCATTAAAATTGTTTTTCGCAAAAGATAAAACTCCTTCAAAAGGATATGATGAATAAAAAATTTTAAAATATTTCAATTGTTTTGGTAATTTTTATAGACAGAGTTTAAACTGCAGTCTAAAAATCCAACTTTTCAAGCCTTGTATATGTTGAGATTCATTAAAATTGTGTTTCGCAAAAGATAAAACTCCTTCAAAAGGATATGATGAATAGAATTTTCAAAAAAATTTAAATTGTTTTGGTCAATTCTACAGACTGAGTTTAAACCGCAGACTTAAAATCTGACTTTTCACGCTTTAATATGCTGAGATTTGTTAAAATTGTGTTTCGCAAAAGATAAAACTCCTTCAAAAGGATATGATGAATAAAATTTTCAAAATATTTAAATTGTTTTGGTCAATTTGGTTTCTGGTTCTGTGCTTTGTGTCTGTCTGGCGTCATTGTTTTTGTGTCTAACGTCATTGTTTTCTGTGTTCTCGTTTTTGCCCTGTCTTTGGACTTCGATTTTTGTGAATATCACCCCTTTGTTCCTTCGGTGTTCTACTGCCGTTGTTTCATAGACAGAGTTTAAACCGCAGTCTAAAAATCTAAGTTTTCAAGCTTTAAATATGCTAAAATTCCTTAAAATTGTGTTTCGCAAAAGACAAAACTCCTTCGAAAGAATATTATGAATAAAATTTTCCAAAAATTTCTATTGTATTGTCATTTTTATAGACAGAGTTTAAACTGCACACTAAAAATCTAACTTTTCAGGCCTTAATTATGTTGAAATTCAATTAAATTGTGTTTCGCAAAAGATGAAACTCCTTCGAAAGGATATGATGAATAAAATTTTTGAAATATTTCAATTGTTTTGGTCATTTTTATAGACAGAGTTATACTGCACTCTAAAAATGTATTTTTTCAAGCGTTAAATATGTTAAAATTCATTGAAATTGTGTTTCGCAAACGATAAAACTCCTTTGAAAGGATATGATGAATATAATTTTCATAAAATTTCAATTGTTTTGGGCATTTTTACAGACAGAGTTTAAACTGCAGAGTTAAATCTAACTATCAAGCCTTAAATATGTTAAAATTCATTAAAAATGTGTTTCGCAAAAGATAAAACTCCTTCGAAAGGATATGATGAATAAATTTTTTTAAATATTTCAATTGTTTTGGTCATTTTTATAGACAAGAGTTTAAACTGCAGTCTAAAAATCTAACTTTTCTAGCCTTACCTATGTTGAAATTCATTAAAATTGTGTTTCGCAAAAGAAAAATCTCCTTTAAAAGGATATGATGAATAGAATTTTCAAAAAAATTTAAATTGTTTTGGTCATTTCTACAGAATGAGTTTCACAGACTTAAAATCTGACTTTTCACACTTAAGTATGCTGAAATTTGTTAAAATTGTGTTTCGCAAAAGATAAAACTCCTTCAAAAGGATATGCAAAATATTTAAATTGTTTTGGTCATTTTCATAGACAGAGTTTGAACCGCAGTCTAAAAATCTAAGTGTTCAAGCCTTAAATATGCTAAAATTCATTAAAATTGTGTTTCGCAAAAGACAAAACTCTTTCAAAAGGATATTATGAATAAAATTTTCCAAAAATTTTTATTGTTTTGGTCATTTTTTTAGACGAAGTTGAAAATGCACACTAAAAATCTAACTTTTCAAGCCCTAATTATGTTAAATTTCATTGAAATTGTGTTTTGCAAAAGATAAAACTCTTTCGAAAGGATATAATGAATGAAATTTTTGAAATATTTCAATTGTTTTTGGTAATTTTTATAGACAGAGTTTAAACTGCACTCTAAAAATCTAACTTTTCAAGCCTTAAAAATGTTAAAATTCATTAAAATTGTGTTTCACAAAAGATAAAACTCCTTTGAAGGGATATGATGAATAAAATTTTCATAAAATTTCAATTGTTTTAGTCATTTTATAGACAGAATTAAAACCGCAGACTAAAATCTAACTATCAAGCCTTTAATATGTTAAAATTCATTAACATTCTGTTTCGCAAAAGATAAAACGCCTTCGAAAGGATATGATGAATAAAATTTTTAAAATATTTCAATTGTTTTGGTCATTTTTATAGACAAGAGTTTAAACCACACACTAAAAATCTAACTTTTCAAGACATAAATATGTCAAAATTCATTGAAATTATGTTGTGCAAAATATGAAAACTCCTTTGAAAGAATATGATCAATAAAATTCGCAAAAAAAAATATTTTTTGGTCATTTTCAAAGATAAAGACTCAGTTTAAAACGCAGACTTGTATTATGCAGTTTAGATACCCAGTTCTCAGTCACAAATACATGTAAACGATTTAAATTGAAACAAAATACAGCATTCGTTTATTCGTCTTTATATTCGGAAAAGAAGTATCTAATAACCTGGAAACACACGAAAATAATATTATGTTTATTCGTTTGCCTTAAAATTCCAAATATTTACGTATCCGTCATACGTGATTTACTGATTGATACAACACGTAATTGACGGATGCGATCAGTAAAATACGTTTACATCCGTAAAATACGTTTACATCCGTAAAATACGTACACATCCGTTATTCATGGATCCGTCATCGATCAGTGAAAAATCAGTCATCAATCAGTCAAAAATCCGTCATCAATCAGTCAACAATCCGCCAATAAGTAACGGCTACTGATACAAGGACCGTAACAAAATACCGAAGTTACTGTGAATTTAAGTCCCGCAAATGCGCATTTCGACACCTTATGTCTCCTCAGTGCAGATAAACAAAACAAGTGAAATATCTTCCTAAACTTAATATCTTCCTAATTTATAAATTGTCTAATTCTACAGATATTACAGTGACTGTTTTAATAACACTATCGGAAAAAATCACTATAAGCTAGTATTCATCAATTGTGTTACCGTTTATCCTTGGTGTTGTCTTAATACTTAACAGATTTTCAGCTGTTCAAACTTTTACCTTGGTGGTGTCTTTGTGTTAGAGAACTAATTCAGGACGTTATTACTGGAACTTATTGGCTTGTGAGTGCTGCTAAAATTAGATCTTAAAATGGACTATTTCAATACTAATAATATTTAAATTAGCCCCTTTAGAAAATTGAACTGTTACTGCCTCATTTTTGTTTATCATTATTCTTAAACAATTTGAGGTCCCCGGAATGTTTTAAATGTTTTCTCTATTTCTTTACTTAAATGACCCTTTCACTTTGGTAAACATCGATTTGGTAATTACAAGCAGTTAAAGCCACATTGACTTAAAATGGTGTTTTAATATATCGTTGTATTGTTAAGCGTTCCATACAAATCAAGTAATTTGGCGGAAAGTATTAGTGTTACTTTCCTCTGAAACATGTGCGATTAGTTCAAGTTGGATTAATGTCATTTTTACTATCAACTTGTTGTTTAATCCATTTGGTATTTATAAAAAAATCATTAAAATAAATGATAAAAAAAACGTTTCAAGTCCCCTCCAAACTAAATAACACGAGATATCTGTGTTTGAATGACAGACGTAATAGTGTCTCAAGCGAATTCTAACATAGAATTCCTAACCGGAATTTGATATTCACACACTTTGTTTGGGCGACTGAATGGAATAGTTTAATTTGTTTGTCTATAATCGGGGAATAATGTGTGCAAATACAAATACAAATAATTTTATTGTACAACCACATGAATACAATGGGTTTGACAAACAATAATATGATAAGACATTAAACATGTTTAACAGTTGAAAAGAAAATATCAATTTTTGAATAAACAATTATATATAAAAGTAGCTACACGGTCCACAAACAATTTGTTGTTATTGTTCATCATATATATGTATTGATCAAATAACTAAATACCGAAGTCACCGTGAATTTAAATTCTGCATATGCGCATTTCGACAACTTATGTCTCTTCAGTGCAGATAAAATCTAAACGTTTGGAAGACCATAAACTCAAAGAAGTTTAAAAACTGATAGAGAACAAACAACCAATATGATCTAAATGTGAAGCCAAAATCAGCTAAGGACAGAGCTTTGCATGAGGGAGATACTCCTTAGTTTTCAACAAAATTTACAAAAATTTAGATATTGTAAGGTTTAAAACGATTTAAAAAGTAAAAATGTCTTAGCTTAAGCCCTTGCAGCATTAAATCTCTTTCCTTTGTATATTTTTTGCAGCTAGTGAGAAAATGAGGTTCATCCTCTAATTCATTACAAAAGGTACACATTCTTTCATGTCTTGGTATCGGTGGTTTGTTATATCTACCAGTCTCAATTTTTAGGGGGTGGGCGCTGATACGAAGTTTACACATGGCATTTCTTAATTTTCTGTCCTTAATATAAGTTAAATACATCTCCCTATCGTAATGATGTTTTAGTTTCTGATAAGATTCAAGTTTATTATTTTCAGATATCTCAGTGCTCCAGTTTTGTATATATGAATCAAACACTCTTTGTGAAAATGAATTGATGAACATATCAAAATTAAAGTTAAATGGATTTTTCAAAACCTCAGAAAAGCCATGATATTCCAATAATGTCCCAATCTGATTGTGGTTCGTTATTATGGAACTGACTAAGGTATGACTCATAAAGTAAGTCTCTACAATCTTTAGTGGCTACCCGAAACAAGTACTTAATAATAGCTATATTAATAAATATTTGGAGTGGATATTGTCCAAGCTCTCCCCTAACAGCACAGTTGGAAGCATTTTTGTTGACCCCTAATAAGGATTTGAAAAACTTATTTTGTATCAACTCAATTGATGAATCAGTTTTTGTGTTTTTAAATGTTCCCCAAATCTCACAGCCATATAACAGTATTGGTTTTATCATACTGTTATAAAGTTTCAGAATTATATCAATATCTATATTAGGGTAACTAACACATTTATAAATCTTGAACAAAGCCTTACGTGCTTTACTTACCAATTCAGATTTTGCAATAGAAAAAGTTCCCGAAGCTGTATATTTTATACACCAAGTATAGATAACTAGCTGTGTTCTCAATAATTTGGTTGTTATAGGTAAAGGTGTGACTGGCTTTTCTACCTGATTTATTGAAGGCAATAAACTTTAGTTTTAGATAAATTTACGTTTAATCCCCATTTTTTGACAGTAATATTCTAACTTATTTAGGGAATTCTGCAACCCATTAGGACAAGCAGACAGGAGTACTAGATCATCTGCATAAAATAAGATATCTAGTTTGAAGTCCCCAAGTGTAACATAGTTATCATTGCCCTTTATGTATTTGCTTAAATCATTTATAAAGAGATTGAAAAGAAGAGGGCTTAAATTGGTCCCTTGTAAAACACCTTTACAGGATATAAAAGATTTTGTTAGACCCTGAGCTAACTTAACTTGAGCTCTACTATTTGCATACATATTGCGAATACACTTAAGTAAATTACCATTGATACCCATATTTATTTATTCATTTGACATAATCGGATTTGACTCAACCCTGGATTGACTCACTGATAGTGTGACGGGTGCCGCTAGCGGAGCAGGACATGCTTACCCATCCGGAGCATCTGATGTCACTCCCGGTTTTTATTGGAGTTCACACTGTCAGTACTTTAGTTTTTCGTGTTGTCTTGTACATCATACTGTAAAATTTTAGTTTTGTCTTCGTCAGTGATGTTTGTGCTACCGATTTGTCCTTGTGATTGTTTGAATACTATAATGATTTACGAAAGCTTTTTCAAAACTTTACCATGGTACTGTATGAGGGTTAGAGAAGTAGCATGTACCATGGAGTTCAATTGGTTTTGTCTTAGGGTTAGAAAATGACATTTACCAATTCGCTACCAAACAGATCTTTCAAAACAATTTATGCCTCACTGATAGTATGACGGGTGTCGCTAGCGGGGCAGGACATGCTTACCCTTCCGGAGCACCTGATGTCACTCCCGGTTTTCATGGGAGTTCACACTGTGAGTGCCTTAGTTCTTAATGTTATCTTTTTATTTCCGTGCATTGTAGCTGTCTCACGTCCTTGTTTTGTCTTTGTTTTTCTCTGTTGCCGTTTTTGCCATTTCTTTGGACTTCGATTTTTGTAGTCATCGCTTTCCTTGTTCCTTCGGTATTCTACTGCCGTTGTTTTGTACCACAGCCCCGAATGCCATACAGTATCAAATGCGTACACAAAGCATGTGTATAAAGTATTCTTATTATTTCTAAATTTCCGAATAAGGCTATTTAATATAAACATATTGTCAGTAGTTCTACAGTTTTTTCTAAATCCTCCTTGTACATCATCAATGATATTATTCTGATCACAAAAATTTGTGAGTCTCTCAGTGGTGATAGAAATGTAAAGCTTACCCAAACAACTTGTGACTGCTAAACCCCTAGAATTATTAGTTTCTTGTGGGTCACCATTTTTGTGTACAGGAATTATTAAAGAATGTGACCAACTCTCAGGAAATGTACCATTTTCTAATAACAAATTGAACAGTTTTATATAAAAGGGCATAAGAAAAGGGATAGATGTCTTTATCATCTCATTTGAAATTGAATCAATACTGGATGATTTTCCATTTTTCAATTTCTAATTGCTCGAGATACTTCCTCAGATGAAACTGGACTGTCCAATACTGGATTTTTGATATTTAATGCATCATAATCTATTAGATATGGCTCAACTGTATTCCTAAATGTCTCGTCATACTCACTACTACTGTGATTGTTAGTACCTAGAAGATTATTAAAGTGATTGAACCATGATATTGGGTCTACACAATCTGTTATATTATTGTCCTTTTCTCTGTCAAATTTGAGTTTTTTATCAAGTTTCCAAAATTCTTTTGGGTTATTTTCTTGACATAGTTGAATCTTTTGGAGAAGTGATTCTTTAAATTTCTTTTTTAAAGTTTTACTTAGTTTTTTTCATTTCTTTTTAAGGGAGAAAAATTTCCCACGAATAAAAGGGTCATTTTGGAAACTTATGAAATTGTTTGTTGGCACTGTTCATTTCTCGTTTACATGTTTGATGGTCCATGTTGTGCCAAGGTATTCTTTTTCGCTTTTGTCCTTTCTTTTTTGGTCGAATTTTCAACAGTGAACCATTAGCAGCAAAGACTAAGTGACTGGTTAAAGACGTCACAGCATCATTACAAGACTTAGAATTAAATTCCGTCAATGTATTGTCTGTGATAGAATTTTGAAGAATTTCACAAAATTTACTTTTCGAATCGTCTGACCAAATATATTTTACTGGATGTTCTCCTGAAATGTAGTTATTGTTTCGACAATTACTAGAGGTGGGAACAAATCTCAACTGACAAGAAATCATACAATGATCAGATATAGTAGTTAATTCATGAAGCTGAAAACGATTAACACTATTTCTAAGTTCTTTGCTGGTAATACAGTAATCTACTACTGAACATCCATTGTATTGAAAACTGGTGTAATAACTTTTTAGATCCCCAAGATATCTACCGTTCAAAATTCTAAGCCCTGTGGAAGAACACAATGAAATGAGATTTTTACCATAGTTATTTGAGGTTGTATCCATGCTATTTCGCTGCTTTATTGAATCATCGGGATCATAATCAGTAGGTAAGGGTAAATGATTTGTGTCATAGTTATTTGAGGTTGTATCCATGCTATTTCGCTGCTTTATTGAATCATCGGGATCATAATCAGTAGGTAAGGGTAAATGATTTGTGTCATCATCTTGAATGTAATACCTGCACGAGCATTGAAGTCACCAAGAAGCTTTAAATAGCCATCACATTGAAATTTTATGATATCGTTTTCAAGTAAATTCCAAATATCATACTGGCGTTTTGTTGTCAAAGTAGAATCAATTGGTGGAATATAAACAATGCCTACATAAAGATGTTTATCAAGCCCAATGTATTTAGAATCGAATTTTAACCATAAAAAGCCAGTACAGGAACTCTTCACTTGTATAACTGCATGTGAAAAATTTCGTGTGACATAACAAAGAATTCCACCTCTTGCTTCATTCTTACGAAAGGAGAAGAAAGTTTTATATCCAAGGAGAGGTGGTATGTTGTCAATATTTGACCATGTTTCAACAAGACCAAAACATCACATTTATTTACAGTATCTAAGAAAGCTTGACTGTACAGCTTATTTGAATTTGTCAGGTTATCTCTTAGACCATGGATGTTCCAACATCCTATATTGAAAAAAATGTTCTTCATTTTTGTTCTAATAAGTAGATAAATCAGTATTAACAGTAGAACACAAAATATTGGTGGTGTAAAATGATAAACAGAAAACAATATACAACATAATAATATAATTAAACCAACATAAAACAAAAGAAGTTATAGTATTGATGGCTAATTGTTAATTTATTTATTTCACTGATTGCTTAATCTACATAACTATTAAGTTTTGAATGGAAAAAAAAGGGGGGAATACATCTACTAATGGAGACAAACAGAATCAGATATCTAATTTGTGGACGAACCAATTGACATTATAATTACTGGAAAAGTAAAAATGACTAGACTTGGCATAAAGCGTGAAATAATTTTCAAAAAAAAACTATGCATAAGCATGAAGTATTTCTCCAACAAAAATAAATAAAATAAAACAAATAAATAAATAAATACATAAATAAAAATAATAATAAAAGACTAGATATAGCATAAAGCATGACAATAATTTTCAATAATAATAATAATTAAATAAAATGAGATTGTGGACGGACCAATTGACATTATACTTACTGGAAAAGTAAAAATGACTAGACTTGGCATAAAGCATGAAATAATTTTCAAAAAAAAGTACATGTACACATGTACATACATTAAAAAACAACGGCAGTAGAATACCGAAGGAACAAAGGGGTGAAATTCACAAAAATCGAAGTCCAAAGACAGGGCAAAAACGAGAACACAGAAAACATTGACGTTAGACACAAAAACAATGACGCCAGACAGACTCAAAGCACAGAACCAGAAACCACAACATTCAGAACAATGGCACTCACATTGTGAACTCCAGTGAAACTGAGAGTGACATCAGGTGCTCCGGAAGGGTAAGCATGTCCTGCTCTGTTAACAGCACCCGTCAGACTGTGGGTGATTCAATCCGGGAAAATGTCAAAGTCGGTAGTCAAATCCGGGAAGACGTGAATCTAGCTGAAAATGTCCACTTTCATTTGGGATACTGACACGTCATATCTTTCAATGATGCTATGGTGACGGCCATAGAATTTCTTGAGGGATGAAATTAACAAAGCGAGTTAAGCGAGTATCAGTAAAAGGGGCCATAAAAAGATCGGTAATTATAAGACCATTCATAAAACTGTTCATAAGAGTCATACAATGTTGGATAATTTCTGAACCTCGA
Source organism: Modiolus philippinarum (assembly GCA_002080025.1). Classification (NCBI taxonomy): domain Eukaryota; kingdom Metazoa; phylum Mollusca; class Bivalvia; order Mytilida; family Modiolidae; genus Modiolus; species Modiolus philippinarum. Next base: position 237,525 of record MJUU01072682.1, read on the forward strand.
AGGTGGCATGCGGTTTATCGTTGACTTCTTCCAAAATTGTGTCACTTGTTTCATTAAAATTGCAGTTCCATCTAAGTTAAGGTGAATAAGGCCATCATAGAGTTCTTTCTTTTCTTTCAATTGTTCATTGATTGGCACAGTTTGAACATTTTTGTCCCTAAGCTTTTCTCTGAAGAATTTGCCAATTTCTTTAATTTTGTCATTACATCTTTTGCCAAGGGCGCCTCTTCGAAGTATGGGTTCAAAAAGTTGAATCCTTGCATTGGGAAATGTTGTATTCAATGCGGATAGCAATTTTGTTGCATCATGTTTGATCTCATCTGGCTGTTTGGTCGAATTACAATCATTTCCACCAGCAATAATAGTTACATGTTTCGTTTCTTTATGCACAGTGTTAGTGTTCACGTAAGATATGATATCCCTGAAATGTGCACCACTCAATGTACGAACAGATGTAAATGGTCCGCTTCTTCTATTGATATGATGAGAATCTATATGTTTTGACATAGAACTACCAAGGAGAACTCTATGTCTAGCCAGTTTAGGAGCTTTGATGGTAGACGTTTTCGTGGCGACATTTGTTGTCTTGTAACTTTCAGTAAGAGGTGTAAAACGATTCCTTGTTTTCAACACGAACGGAGTTGAGTTCAGTGTATCTTGTATGCACGGATTAACATCACTTTTCTTTCTTTGACTGTTCGAGTTACTGTCTCCTTGTTTGTTCTGATCAGAGTCCAGATTATTATGTTCTTGTTTGTTACTGAGCTCGGTGGTTTGTGTTGTCTTGCTTACGTGAATCGGTTTTTCAGTTTTGTTTGCTCGATTATCCTTGGCTTGTTTAGATTCGAATCTTGAACCCTCAGACTGTAAAATTAGATTAACTTTTGTTTCTAGGCCATTAACCACAGGGATAATATTATTCATTTGATTAACTTTTTGTATAATTGTCTCAAAATTTTTCTCAATTTGTTTTTGAGTAAGAAGTGATAAAGATGTGCTGATGTCATCCATACTTGATTTAATTAATTCTAATTCATCCCGCATTTTCAAAACAGCACATTCCAAAGCTTTATTGCTTTCACTTGCACATATTATTTCATTTATATTTTTGTCTCTGCATGCTTTGGCCTTCTGTAGAAGGTTTGTTTTAATAGCCGGTGTTATTGGAGAATGTACAATAGTATTTACTGAATCGTTAGTTACTGGTGGTAATTTTAATAACGTTTCAGATTCATTCATCAAATCTGTATCTATATTTAGATTGTTCACATTGTTTGTTGTTGTTGTTGTCTCCCTTGTCTCAATATCACTTATCGATTTCACATTATCTTTAAGTGTTTCAAAGTACTTGTCTATAAATTGTTTACTTTTAACAAGACCTTGTGCCATAATAGTGCCATTGTTGTAAAAGTTAATTGTGACATATTTTTGCGAAGTTTCTTTAGAGAATAACACAATTTGATGAGCGTGATTTATTGTTTTTTCTGGACAATCATACTCTTCACCCAGGACATTATGTACGGCTGCAATCCATTTCGGTATGTCACTTTGTGGGACTTTGAATTTGGAGTCACAATGTTGTCTTGTTGGAGCAGCGTTTTTCTTTCTGGTGAATTGTTTGTTATGCGAAGGGGTGAAAGTGATTTCAGGTCACGTGTTTTAGGTCTTCTTGTACGCTTTTTTGATAAACGGGGTGTGGAGCTTGCCGATGGATTTGGAGGGATGTCGATAGATAACTCATCTACTCATCTACCCGTTGCGTACTCAGATTCAGACATTATGTTAAACCATCAGTACTGATATCCATACTCATTAAGCTGCTAACTTGATTAGAACAAAAAATGCTGCTGCCATCGGAAGTTCAATATGTATGTGTATATAATTTTGGTAAATAATGGATCTTTCAGATTTGTTTGCACTTCCAGTTTTGTGTTTAAAATATGAATATTTTTTAGGAGTGGTCATTTTCCGGTGATTGTCAGCATTCAAAGAAAGGGTTTTAATTCTTTTTAAAATTGAATTAAACCAAACAAAATTTAGCTGATCAAAATGCCATTTGTCAGATTTTGTTGACCCAAGTCCAAACATATTCTGTTATCATTTTGTCATATATGGTATAAAATTGTTGAAAGATGAGTACTGGTAGTATTAAATGTTGGTGAATGAACTGTAGAGGCCTGTCATCTGTTAATGTCAAGAAACGAGATACATTTACAAAGTGTAGAGAGAATTTGATATTGCTTTTTTTTGTTGATGCTCATTAAAAAAAAAGAACTTTAACCATATTGTACTGCAGAGTTGGGGTATACTTTTATATAGCTCTCAAACCACTAGCAGGGGGCGTGGCTATCTTGCTTGGAAACACAACTGCCTTCGAATTTTTTTCGGGAAAATTACATCAAAGTAAAAATCATTCAATTTTAGATTTAAAACTCTTTTTAATAATAGAATCACATAAGTTGTTGTGTATGGACAAAATGACAATAAATCTAATTTTTTTTTAATTGCCTCAACATATAGATTATTTTTGTAATACATCAATAATAATTGGAAGCTCATGGAACTTATTTCGAGATTATGATGTTGATATACTGAATTATTTAAATCAAAATAACCAAAATGATCAGAAAACGGTCCATGAAATGATTTCTTAATCAGATTTGGTTGGTGAATATTAAAAAATGCATCCAAATATAAAAAGGTTTTCTTGGAGAGGTCTAAATAGAAAGCAGCAGGTTGTATTATTATTATTTTTTTTTTTGTTTCTTCAGATTTTTATCAATTAGCCTTATCCTTTGACATAGATATTACATATAGATCTGACCATTCAACTTTATCTCTATCAATCCAGTTTAATACTTTGAGAAAGGAAAGGGGACTTTGAAATTTAATAATTATCTTGTATATGATAAGCATATATTTCACTTCTTAAATTTTGCATTGTTGAATGCGTAGAAAAATGTATAAAACAATAAAACAATTCCCCGTGGTATAGATGTATGATCTTTATATTTCTTAAATATGGTGTACTTGTACATGAGATAATACAGATGGGTGCAGACGCAACGTTCCAAAAAGTGCACTTAAAGTGAACTTGAAGTTCACTTTTCAAGTGCACTTCGCGTTCTCTTAGCTGTCGCGAAGTTCACTCTTTTGGAATAGGTAGCTATGCAATGACAGGTATTATCGCGTTCACTAGTGAACTTCAAGTGCACTTGAAAGCTGTCGCGAGCATCACTACTTAAAACGAGGTTATCTTATATATAGTTAGATCGAATTTTAAGCGATAGCCGAGGGAATTAAAATATATTTCCACGTAGCGTTCTTTTAGATAAGCAAATGCGAAAAAAAAAAATACCAATGCAGTTATATATAAAATATTGTTAAATATAAAACATGTCAGATAATATTTTCCCGCTA